>JAGKPW010000314.1:0-80339 GCA_019926035.1 Melaleuca alternifolia
AGGTTAGAATGACAGATGTTTTGTTTGTCTTTATGTCAAGCATTTTGATATGCATTTTATGTCGATAAGGGTATGATCCATTCGGCGATCCGTTTTGTTTTACCGATTCAAATCTAAGATATGGAGAGAAAGCGGAAGATGTGGCAGCGTTGGAGAACTGGAAATGCCCTAAATGCAGAGGCATTTGCAACTGTAGTTTTTGCATGTAAGTCTTTGGTCGTTCTAAATCACTTTGGTTTTGCGCTACTTGTTACTTGTGTGGCTTGGGTGACAGGTGAGTAACCATTCTTACAGGAAGAAAAGGGGTCACAAGCCCACTGGTATATTAGTACACACAGCTAAAAAGACTGGATTTTCCTCTGTATCTGAGATGTTGAGCATTGGAGGTTCTGATATTGTTGATCTCAACAAGCCTGCAAAACCTGCAGAGGTCTCATCGAATAATTCTGATTTAGATGAGGTATGGCAAGCTTACAGTCGTCTTTTTTCTTTTAATTAATTTGTGTTTCATTTTAATGAATCATCCGAGAGGATTTACAACCATTGCCAGAATCTTGCTGTTCTCTCATCAAGAAAACGGGGAAAGGAGAATTCTTCTGATCGCAAGATTGACCTGAATTTGAAGTTGGACAGTTTGACAGCCGACTCTTATAAGAAGTCTTCGAAGAAAAGAAAATCTCATGGGCTAAGTGAAACACACAATACAAATGCTGATGATGAATCTATTCTGAAGGACAGAACCCAAAATAAACCTAGTGACAGCGACAAAGTTTCTGATAGGGATGCACAACGCAACAAGAAGAGAAAGCGCGGCGTTAAAGTGAGAAAGAACATGGTGGTAGATGTGTCCAGTGCTATATCTTCTGATATTGTTAATGAAGAGAAGCCCGACATGGGACGGGATGCTGCAGGATCACCGGCTGCAAGAGCCTATCAAGCTGCAGTGAAAAGTAAGTTTACTGCAGATCCTGCCAAGGGCAATGGCCGTCCTGTGATCCTTCAGAGCAAGGAGCCGCAGGCTGACATCCCGTTGCCAGAGGGCATTCTCTTGACTGGTGTGGCTGGTGTTGAGTTGCCTCCTGAGGTCATTGGAGACGCATTGCAGTTTTTGGAGTTTTGTGCTGCTTTTGGCAAGGCAAGTTTCACTATAAATTGGTTCAGCCCTTTCTTCTAAGATTCTTACTTACAATCGTTAGAGATGTTTGCGATAAGAGGTATGTTGGGTGAGGCAATAAATCAGTAATTAACAGTATTCGTCTGATTGTTTTATTGGCAAGTTCTGGTTATATGCAATCACAGCAGTAATACTATATTAATTACCATATGGATATGCTTTACTTTTGTTATGCCAATTTTGTGGCAGGTCCTTGATATTAGAAAAGGAGAAGCTGAATCTATAATTCGAGAATTAACATGCGGGAGAAGGCGGCGGCACGGGCAGGCCTCTCTGATTGTTCGGTTTCATATCCAATTGATTTCTTTGATACTGAAGGATGTGGGGGATGAGTATGTTTCATTTATCTCTTACAGCGTCTGTATTGTTTTGCTCTTGCAATAAACTTTCTGAATCCTTAATACTTCTGTGTTTAGGTCATCATCTATAAGTTCAGCGGATAATAGGAATTCTTGGTTGCAAGCTATTGGGAAATGTCTCTCTGACTCTAATTGTCCATTTAGAGACTTTCCTCTTGATTGCCTTGATAAAGGTGTTCATGGATATGATGAATTAGACCTATCAAAAAAGCTTAGGCTTTTGAATTTTTTGTGTGATGAAGCTCTAAGTACAGAGTAAGTCGCGTAGGTTACTGTGGACACTTTCTCCTTTTCATATTGCATTACCTTCCCCTTAACAAGATGGGTCACCAACTTCTTTTAATTTCTTTTTTTCAGAAACCTGAGAGGATGGATAGAAGATGAGAATCTGCGATATGTTGGAAATGGGAAGGAAGCAAGAGGAAAGCTTCTTGAAGTGAAGGATAAGGTGCTAACTAGTGCTAGGGATATTTCAGCTGAGAAAGACTCTGTCAACCAATTCTCATCTGATCGCTTGTTGTACAGGAGAAACTTTTAAAGCAGAAGATGAAGAATGAGGTGGTCGAAGCTATTATCGCAAAAAATGGTGTTCCTCTCTCATTTTCAGAGCATGATGCTATTGTATCCCAAGTAAAACAAGAAATTGCCCAGATTCATGCTGAGATGCAGGAGATGAGCAGGATATCCAAGAGTATGTTTTAAGATTTTGATGTTTTTTGTCTAATTTCAATTAGTTGAGTCCTTATGATAATGTTAAATGGAAAAAGGGTTCTCTTTCGAGGACAGGTTCTGAACATCCTTGGCAAAAGATTCTTTATAATTCTTTCTTTTTAGATGACCTTGAAGCTGGATACATTGGAAAAGCATCTGCTAAGGTGTAGTAGTGTCAAAACACTAGTAATTTTTCCATTTTTTACCAAGTTGTATAAATCCTAGTGAGTTTGTTATCAGATTCTGCAGCAAGACTTCATCTAAGCAATTGCCTAATATGTTAGGTGCTAGTACATAGATCAGTTTCTGTGTGGAATCAAACTAGGAACAGAAATGGGAGATGCAACAGTATTAAAGTTATACTTGACTAGTTAAGGTAGGACTTTCTGGAGACTGTACTAGACGTAATTTTTGTTCTGGCTTTATGTGGTAGTTGAAACTCGAGACAGTCACATGTCTACATACTGAATTGATTCTTGTCCAAACTACACGGTCTTTGGCTTCACCAAATGTAGATTTCTTAATTCTCAGGACATTCGTGTGCTTTTGAATCACAATTTCTTTCTCATTCCATGTACTAATCATGTTTCAACGGGCACTGACAATTGCATAGAGCGACAGAGATCAGATGCTGTTAGAACAGAGCCTGTCATTGTGGATGGTAATGGTCGCACCTTTTGGAAGTTGAAAGTGTACAAAGGCGAACCTGATGTATTGCTTCAAGGTTAATTTCGACATACTACTAATTCCATGCGCTATTAGCTGGATAATGTAACATTTTAGCACTGTTTCCTTGCAGATGTTACGGTGCGTGATTCAATTGGACCAGTAGAAAAATGGCTCATCTTTGATGCTGAAAAGAATCAAGAAATCGACAGATACATCTCTTCACTGTAAGTATGCTCATAATATTCTCCCAAAAGATTTGGTTTTTCCTATTGCGTTAATGCGACTTCTCTGTCATCATGAGTATTTTGTGCTGAGCTTGTTATGCAATTGAACATTTGTCCCTAGAGTAGTTGATGTCTCGCATGGTAAATATTTTGGGCCCTTTCAGTACACTGTGGTGGCATTATTATACCAATGTTAGCTATCGGACTTTCCATTGTCTATGTCCTACTATCTCTTTACATTTAATTGGATAACACTACTTGGTTCAAGAAATACTATGCTGTGATGCTCTTAAAGGAACATCCCTTCCATTTGAGGCTGCATAACTGGGACAAGCTGCATTTTCATGGCTCTGTAGTCAATGTATTTCTTTGATATCTAACAGATAGTGAGGTTTCAAGAATGTAGATACATCTCTCTTGTCCAGCTTGCTTAGACATGCTCTCCTTTTGAATTAGATCCTGTACTAATACTCACAGTTAAGACTAAGCACTACCTACACTGAAAAACTACAGTCGATCTTTTTCTTGAAACCCAGAGTTTAAATTAAATTTCTTATATGAAAATGAGGAGCAGTTGCATGACCTTGGTCTTACCGAGTGCCGCATAAAGACTGTTCACTTTATAACTGTCATGGAGCTAAAGGTTCAAAGCCTTACCAGTATCCTTTCACTAGATGAGTGCCAACTCTTGATACCGTAATTTTGTCAAATGACAACTCAACATTGAGATGGCTTTGCCATTTACAGCACATCCCTCATAGTTCAGTGTACATCTAAATCTACATTTTCATTTTGATTGACATTTTTACGAATGACAAACCCGTATCTTTAAAAAAATTTAAGTTCTGTGAAACTGGATTAGGGAAGTACCTTCTAAATGACAATTTGGATGTAGATGCAGAGTTACAAGGTCAGTTTTGAAGATGTATCCTGAAAGCAATAGAAATTCATACCGAACGATTTCTCAGTAATATGCTTATTGATGTGCTTCACTAGTTTTCTCTTTTCATCTCGCAGGGTAAGAAGATCCAGAATTCAAAAGACCTAACCACCGACTCTTGATAGCTGATGCAAAGAGCAGATGTCTTGTTGCCTCATAGGTCAGCCTGCCAAACCCTTTTTGGCCCCCTTTAGTAACAGTTGAAAGGGCAGTTCATCTTTACCCGCTGTACGACTCCTCAATTAGGAAGCGAAATGGAGGCCTGTTCTAGAGGCGATCTTTAACTTGTAATGCATTTATGTTCCTTTGGGTAATCTGAGAAGGCATCAGCCATTGTCTGGTGCTATTTCGCATCTTCTCTATCCTAGATTGGTATTTTTCTGTCAGGGTTGGGATCCTCCAAGGTTGGTAAGGTTTTTTTTTTTTTGAAAGACCATGAAGAAAATTCAGTACGAAAGGCTAAATTCAAACCAAGCTCACACACTCTCCACATCCTCTCCATGCCGTAGGTAGTCACTGCTGAGCCGAGTGGAGCCTCCACCGGCGCGCACCCCTGGCGGCGGTCTCATGTTGCCTCCGTTGTCTTACTGCTCATCTAAGCCTTAACTTGGTCTCAAACCGAGCAACGTCATAATTCTAACTGAACTCAGCCTTAACTTTCTCTCTATTTAGCACTTGCCTAGCATCTTGCTCAGACGTCATCATTGCTTGCTTGACGGTAGCTCTTCCACAGGGGAAAACTATTTAATAAGTTTCAAATTTATTGTATTTTTATCAAGTATTAATTAAGTTCAAAAAATTCTCACGGTTTGTCAATTAAATTTAACTAGTCAATTTTGATAAAAAATTGTTGACATTATTATTAGTTGTGTCACTTTGTCATGGTTGTTGACATAATCAATTTTAAATAATATTGTCAATTTATTTCTTTATTTTTCCTTTTTTCGTTTCTTTATTTTTATTAACAACCTTGATCGGCAAAGACTTTGACATATCATCGTTGGTCATAGACGAAGGCATTGTGGTCCTTAGCTCTCCCTGGGATCTGGGCAAAGGGGTCGTGATGCCCTCACCCTTCCCAAGCAAGGGTTGTTAGTTCTTGCCTTCCAAGGCTGTAAAAACAAAAGTAAAGAATATTTAGAAATTTTTTTTATAAAGTTTTTCAATTCAGCATCAATCATTCTACGTTGGTGATTTTCTATTAGAATTGATTTGACGAATTTAATTAGTAAAATGTAAAAAATATTTATGATTTAATTGGTGCAATTAAAATATATAGTATTGAGAATTAATAAAAGCATGATGAGCTTAAAAAAAAATTGGATAATTTTCCCCATGCCGGTATGACCACTTCATGACAAACATGACTTGAGTTGACATGGCGGGTCACAAATATTGCGTTTCTCCTTGAGTTTGACATCTTGGCCTCGAGCAGCCTTCGATTTGATTTACCTAAGGCCGACGACCTATGGTCCAGTCTAAGGTTGCAACCATATATTAGAGGTCGCGCCTTTGTAGCACCGAGGGCCAAAGCCAAAGGGAAGATTGGCCTGGTGACAGGGTCAAGCGACATTGAGAATCTTTGAGATGTAGAGAGAGTGGAGTGTTGCACTGTGCAGTTGGTAGAGAACTCTGACATGACAGGAGGGGCGGTGGTGGGTTAAGCAGCTCGAGAATGGCTTGCAAGCAACGCCGAACAAAGAATGGAGAGATGGCGACGTGTCCAAAAGTCTTTGATTGAAAGCAAATTGCTTTTATGGAATTGTTTTTTCATCTTCTGAGTGTTTGGATAGCGAAATACTAATTGATTTCCAAAGGATGTTCTCCGTGGGCCGAAATCAAAGAAGTTTTCTTGAACCCCCGAACAAATAAAAGTTAATAATTTTTCTTAATAATGATCTTCATGAGAAATATCTTTCTTTACACATAAAATATTCAATGAAATAAGTGTTTACTAAGTTTTTGTTTGCCAAAGAGAGAGAAGGTCAAGCCCCAAGACCTCAGAGCCCAGGTCGAGATCTTCCGTGGCCATGCCAAAGTCCTTGGGACCTTGACGGCCGAAGCCGGGCCCCAAATGACTAGGTCCAGGGCCCCAGCACGGGGGCCCGAGTACCCTAAGACTGTGCCGAATACCTAAGCACCAGAGCTCAAGTCCTTGAACCTTGAACCCGAATTAAAGGGGAAGAAGAACTAGAAGCCCAGGGCTACTCCAGGAGCGGACTCATGATGATGGATCCCGGCTGGCTTCACCGTAGAAGATCTAATTCTAAGTCTCACAGAGCCCGAGGCTCCCCGAGCACCACCAAGAATGCTCTACTAGAGACTGCTGTCTCATGAGCATACAATGGAGAGGATTACTTCGCATATCGCAAATCTAAAACGAAATGACGACGCGATCCGACGTTTAGGACCCGGTTATATGCAAAAATCACACCTGAATAATACCGCCGAAATGAGCATGATGTTTAATTCATTGGCTCAGTAAGTTTGATCTCACTCTGGCAATTAACCAAGAGAAACGGTCATGTTATGATGGTCAACTGGTAAAAGAACAGAGCAAGAAAAGACAGCAACCCAAAAAAAAAAAGGAAAAAATTAGGTAGCAAAGACCACCTAGCTGTTCCTTTTGCTTGGTTCCTCTCTAACGAGGGAGCGAAATCGGAATAGTAATGACCAATTGGGACTTTATTAATCTGAGATCAGCTTTCCTGGCCAACAGATATCATTCCTATTGTATCCGCAAATTATTGTGAGAGCCGGCACCAGATCCTTTGAGCTCAAGAAGATTCTAAATTTTTGACAAATTTCTTAGCCTGTAAAATAGAGGGGAAAAAGTGGCTCGTTAAGTTCGGATGCATGCCAAACACCACATGCATCATTATTTGTGGCCAAAGTGATGACAAGAATGTCATACCTGCTCCAACGTTAGGAACATGATCACATTCCAAGATCCCAGCCTTCCAAAATTTGGAATGAAGCCCTTGTAGAATGCTAAAGGCCCCTGAAAAGAAAAGAATCGAGAGTCAATCATTCAGCATTCATTTAACAAGAGCTCTTCGGACAAACTACGAGCTCACAAAAATCAGATAACAAATAAATAGAAAATGGATATGCCCAATCGTGGGGATGCTTAGAAGTGATGAAACCTATAGGGATCAATCGTTTTGCTTGATGCGAGAGTACCTTTTCAAGAGATGCTCCAGTAAGCTACTCGAATGGATTTAACTACATAATGGAGGTATATGGTTCTCCGAGCACAATATACAGCAGAAAGTTCATGACTCGAATGAGTGCAAGTGGCAAAAAAAAAAAAGGAAAAGAAAACCGCTATCCTGTAGAGGCAGTTGTGTGGCTATGCACCAGGCTCTATGACATCCAAATGCAAGCACAAGCGGCAAATGCTGCATTCAATTGAATATGCGCCCTAAAAGACAAAATGAACAAGAAAAGAAGAAACAGAAAAAACCATGGACAGTACAACATTGTACATTCTACCCAGTTGAAGGGTAACAGAAAACCAGAAAAGATAATAAGCACATTAAACATAAAATTGTAAAAAAATGATCCTACATCGTTTCTCAGTGTCTTCGCAAAGCAATCAAGGGTGCTTTTGTAAGTAGGATCACCCATCATTCTAGACTTGACCTGTCACAAATAATGGGAAAAGCAACTTCTTAGTGCTCGAGGAAATGATAGAAATGTCAGGAAGTCAGAAATGTACTCCATATAATAGAGGGGAAAAAGTGTACAATGAAAAAAGTGAACGAGCACATTAACTGGAAATGCTAGTAAGAAGACAAACACAACTATCCAATGAAGAACAAGACCGTGGATCTTCCACAAGTCTATTGTGAACTTGCGAAAGCGAATTGTAGTCACAAAGCACTCTAAAAACCTGTATGAAGCACTAGGCATAAGCAGCTAGCATACCACATCAACTGGAGAGCCAATGCAGACGGCAAAAAATCCTGCCCCAAGACCAGAAAGGAGATGAGTGAAAACATTGTCCGAGAATCCCGGAATCTTCAATATACTCTGCACACAGATACAAGTTAGAATCTGCATAGCCCCACCACCCCATCCCCCGGGGACCCCTTTCCTTTTTTGCCCCACGAAGCTTTTCAACAGGTGAGCCTACCTGCTTGATTTGATCATAGCTGGCTAGCTCAGCAGCATTGATTATAGCATTCCGTGCTATATTCGGTCCAACTCCTGTCCAAAGAGCGGCCACACCTTCCTAATTGTTGATGATTTAAGATCAATCAATAAACAGTGGAAGAGATAGAAGCTAGACAGGTTTTTAGTTCAATGCCATGGATTTTCAATTAAGATGCATAACCTGTCTGACAATTGTAGAATAAGCGCTAAGTGCTCCAGAGTAGCGTCTAGGCACGCCAGGGGGCAATTTTCCCTCAGACTGAAGCCTCACTTTCACCAGATCGGTTGGGTTTGCCACTGCAATTCCTAGGGCACCTGTTTGAAACAACACATATCCATTTTACAATACTCAACCAGAAGGCAATAGAAGTAGTTGAGGAATTAGTCTAAGGGGCCAATTCCTTTACACTTAAGCAAAAACAAAAAGTACTTCCCGCTTTCCTGACGGAATCAGAAGTGCGATTACAATTTTTTTAAATTATGATAAAATTATCTGTCGTTCACAGGTCAGCATTCGAGTGTCATAGAAGTACGAAGTTTTGGATTTAAAAAATGTGTGAGCCACAAAATTTAAATTAAGCTAAAAGCGAAAAGTAAAATTCAATCTAGACAGGTCCTTAGAATTGTAAGGTTTTGCCAATTGGACGAATATAGATCTAGGGCCTGTTTCCTTACACTTGAAATAAGCAAAAAGCATTTTTTTTTTTGGTAAGTTCAGAAAAAAAAGTATTTTTTTTCTCTTTCAACAAAATTCGAAATGTTACTTAATTTTAAAAATGATCATGGGAAAATTCTATGTAAATCTATGTATCAACATTCGAGTGTTGTAAAGATTTCTAATCTGAAGTTAAAAAGTGCATGAGCCACAAGACGTCAAGCAAAAGGTAAAAAAATAAAAGTCAATTTAGATAGGCCCCTTAACAGATGGACCTCACTGTAGCAAAACAAAACAATCATGACTCAGACCTTGTAGAAGTCTGCACACAAGTAAGGTACTGAAAGCATGCATCAGTAAGCTCACCAGTTGTGAGTGCAGCAAGAATTTTCTTGGACAATGGAACATCTCCAACAAAGTCTTTACCCACATAGAAGGTCTTAACCTGTTGAATACGCAATAAATGTACTGTTACAAAGGGAATTGCAAGAAAGTGCAACATAAAATAGGATAGAAATGTTCAATGACAACACAAAAAATAAACCTTACAGGCTCATACATCCCGATTCTAAGGCCTCCAAATAGACACTGACGATGTAAACCTGGCACGATGCCTTTCCAAAGTGAAGCTAGACCTTCTTCCCTTGCAATAGTCGCAACTGTGCCAAGCATGCCCCTATATTTGGGCAAGGCCAGGGCCTCACCAGCAGGAGCTTTCTTTTGAAGCTGAAGCCTAACTTTAGCAGTGTCCAGAGGTATAGTGCATATCTGCATCAACGTTAGATGCATTTCCATAGCAATTTTAGGTTATAGAGGTTATCAGAAGAGCTACTCAGCAAGAGGTATGTTATTATGCAAGAGATTTTCAGAAGTCTGGAAAAATTCAAACAAATATTCCCGTCAGTCTTTATAGATATTCTTTCCAGAAAAATATGCTCTTCCCATGTGTAAGCATCAGTCTGCTTGGAACTTCATTATGGATGCCATTTGACTAAATTGCGATACATATATCTAAACACACTGCAGCACAAAGACAACTACATATTTAGGTACATAATATAGGATTGCTAGTAATTTTCGTCATGGTTTTTTTATGTGTGTAGATGCATCTTTTTCACTCGCACACTGGCTGAGAGAGAGAGAGATGTGGACAACATGAAAAAGCTGATATCAGTGAACAGGGAACTTTAAGAGGTCCTCTGAGTGCTTCTTATTGGCAAGAAAGTGTTTTTTATACGTATTGAAAATGTAACAAATAACATGAAGAAGGCCCAATCCTCCATTCATCAAAATAGATTATCTATCCCAATTAGTGACCTGCTTTTCTTGTATCTACTTATATCTGTAATCTTTCATGCCCTCAGCACTATATTGTCCCAAACCAAAGTGCGCCAGTATTCCTATTCAAGTCCCCAAACCAAAGTGCCGCCAGTATTCCTATTCTAGTTGATAATGAACTCCCATTTGTAACCATATATTGTGAAGATTAGCAGGAAGTGCTCCATGGGACAAACTATGGAAAGCAGTTAATTTTGCATGCAAGATGCCATCGATGTACTCCTGAGTTTCAATGATCATATGGCCTTAGTACCATAATGAACTTCACATACAACAATACATTATAGAAGGAACTCTTCGCCCACTGCTAAAAGTATTTAATGCTGATGCATGGTGCCATTTATTTGCTTAAACTGGTAGTGGATAATGGTTCCACGTGATTCTACAGAGCTGGAAGTCCCCGTTGAAGTGCCCATGCCACTAACTTGCCTCTTTATCTAAATTTAATTTCCGCACTCCATATTTTATGCTAAATGTGCAGCCTTCGAGTGAGTCAGAGTTGTTAGAAGTACTTTAACTTCACTACACCTTAATTGGCCAATTTAGGCTTAATATCAATGGATTGGGGTCAAACATTCACCTACAATAAATCTTGCCAAAACTTGGAATTTGGATGACATACTGGAGAAAAGGTTTACCATGTATGGAATGCATAAATGAGAGAATAAATTTTTTCAAGTTCTTTCTTTTACCTAACAAAAAGTCTAATTGGGTATAAGTATACTCCAAGTTCTTCAAGCTCAAATGAGTTTTTGAGCTTCCACTATAATATTGCTTGCCCTATCCTTTCCCTAAATTAGGCACTTCCCTTGTGGGCTGCCACGCCGTTGATTCAGACTCTCCAGCATTAACCCATTAAATACACAACCCTGGCTTCTAAAACTTTATCTTACTTCAATTGCAGACATCGAAAAATTCCCATCTTCTCTTTTTCATAAATATTTTGCTTGTAAAGTTCAGTTTCTGAATAAATTTTATCAGCGAGAGAGAGAGGACTTCAAATTTCCCCGGAAAGATAGAAGTGGATACCCAAAACATATAAACAAACAGGTGTCAAACACAGGATAGATGTAAAATCATTGCTCCAAAATGATTCGATTCGCATATTTGCCGCAAGCCAGAAGAAAACATGCGATCTAGTGCACGAGAGAGAGAGAGAGAGAGAGAGAGAGAGAGAGAGAGTTTTAATCTACATCTACATCGTTTGGGGAGAATAACCGAACAAGCTAACTAAAGCTAGTGCGAGTATGAAACCAGCTGATAAAAAACGCAAACAGACCCAGCTCGCAGCAGCATTGACGCCACACGGTGATTCCCATGAAGGCAGAAAGAAAAGAATAGGACCGCACCTCGGCGAAACAAGCGGCGAAAGCGCTGCTGGCGAAAGTTCCCGCCAAGGAGATGTCGGACTTGGACTTGCCATCGGCCACCATCCTTCCCCCTCACAGCCCGATCAAGGCGCGCCACGCAACAGGAGAACCGGAGGCACCGAAGCAAGGCAGTGGGAAGGGAGGGAGCGCGCGATGCGAAATGGGGCCGCGGTCAAATAGGCGTAGGAGGGGTGCCAGACATGGAAGGTTCGAACTCAGTCCAGCCCAGCAGAGGCAAATGCAGTATCCCAATTAGCGATGATGGCTAAGGAAGAGAGAGAGAGAGAGAGAGAGAGACAGAGAGATGACGTGAAAAGGTGGAATCTCGAAAAGAGGAGCCAATGGAAGAGAAAAGCAAGAATGGGTAATGGGCAAAAGCCCAAATTGAAAATGGTGTAGGTTCTCTCCCTCTCGCTGACTCTGTCTCTGTTCCAGCTCTGTATTCAGTATTTGGACAGCTCGCCCTCTTCCTTTCTCTTCCTTCCTTTTTTTCTTCGCTTCGCATGAAGACAATCTCCCCCGTCCCCTCTCTCTCTCTCTCTCTCTCTCCCGAGATGGCGAGCGCCGACCAGGGTCGGCAGCCTCCTTCTCTCGGTATCATCGACAAATCCCGCCTGGCTCCGAGCCACAGCTATTCATCGGACGACGAACCTGTCGCTACAAATACAATTAAGCCAAGACGGCATCGGGTCCATGCGCGATTCTACTCAAGATACTCGGATTCAAGTTGCTCTGCTCGATTACAATCAAGTAAAAAATCTGTCATGTGACCCTAGCGATTTCTGCCCTTTTCTCTATGGGCTATTTAAACATTCTAATGAACAATCCGACCAAGTTCACGATCGCGTCAAATTAAGTACCGGCAAGTTCGAGTATGAGTTTGACTCAATAAGATATTTAAGTTGCTTGAGCTCGAGGTTCTCTAGAAATGGAGAGCCATTCTTTAGTAACGATGGAGTCTAGTCAAACCATTCCTTGATAACCCGACGCAACTTGACACTATAGTATAAGTGCGTATTAAATTGGGTCATAATTATGGTTTAAGCATCCTCCCCAAAATAATTAAATCTTTCTAACATCGAGGAGTTTAAACAATATTCAAATCTACGATCGAGACTTCTCTATATTTTTGGAAGCAATATCTTGTATCGTTGGGTCCATACCATATCCACGCTTTTAAGAAATCTATCAGAGAATGAAACATATTCAGTAAAAATTATATATGGTACGAGAAAAATATTTTTTTTTCAATTTCATATTCAACAAGTACCTTGGCTTTTCGGAAACTGTTAATTAGAATGTACTTCTATAGTTTGCCTTCTATACAACTTTTTTTTATGTTAAGAAAAAAGTGAAAAAAAAAACATAAGCCCATCGATTATACATTTATATGCCATCATAAGACTTGAAGGCTCATGTCATGACATGCAAAATTAAAAGTTACACTGAATTTTAGACATCGATAGTTTTGAGGGCAAAGAATATAAAATTAATTTGACAACAATTGAAGATCGATGATTGTCATTAATCTCTAACCAAATATTAAAAAAAAAAGATCATCATACATAGTTTTATTTGGATATATTTGATAAGATTCTAGCGGTACATAAATTATTTTTCCTCTTGAATGAATTTTGTTGAAACATTACTTCCTTACCATATTTATTGAATCTTTAAATTAGTCGAGTCTTGTAAATAAATGCTAATAAATGTCACGAACAAGATAAGCTCGTTAGGTGCTGAATTCTCAACTTTCAACCCTCAATTAGGTCTTCACGAATCGATAAGTCAGTTTTATTTATTATAATTTATCAAGATTTAACAACTCCTCTCTCGAAAAGATTTTTGTTTCATAAATTTTCAATTAATGTATTGCCCTCGACCAGATCGTGGCGCCGCGTAATAGCTGAGCTGGTTTGATACCGAAGTCGTCGTTTGTTTTTTTAGGATAATCACTGGGGAATTGCCGACTCGGCAGCGTCGTGGATGGATGGTCAGGTTTTGACCAATTCGATTCCTTTATTTTTATTTAGGGTAAGAATAATTGAATTATCTGGACAAGTATAACATACGCCAACGAAACGTGGTCGGATTGAGAAGTCAAAGTAGAGCTAAAATTCGTGCACTAGGCATGGATTTTAATTAGGTGGTTGGAGCATTCATATAGCACTTGGCGATTTACTTCCTTAAATATTTTGTGTGAAAGCTCCTTACCAAAGGGCAAAGATCTCGAGAGATGTGAGGTGAATTGGAGTCTCGCATCCAATACAAATTGCTTAGGATGTTTGCGTGGATTAAGTTAAATTGCAACGTTCCTGCTGATGAATCAAGTTAATCCAACTTCTTAGTTTCGAGTGGCATCGTTGGAATTTCTATTTTGCCATAAAATACATTATCCATGAGTTTACAAATTCAATTTGTACTGAACAAATTTCTAAATGACTTGTGTTATATTACCTAATCGCGGCATATCTCGTATAATGAGTTTCTTGACTATTAACATCTTGATCATGGTTTTGCCAACCTCATCGCCTGAAATTTTTGGCCAAACGCCTGAGCCAATTTCTTAGGCTAAACTCGCCCATTTAAAGGGCGGAGCAGGCTAATGGGTAAGTCCTTAACTCGCCAAGGCTATCTAGTCCACCTCAGATTTTTGGCATAGCTGAGTAGTCACAACTTGAGTGAATATTTTATAACTGGTGTAAGACCCTTAACATAATACTCGAAGAAAATTGTTAGTCGGGATCGTCCCTCCCTGAACTTTTCTACTCGTAAAAACGAGAGTCGACTTGCTTGTCCCGGCATTCCTTGAGTGAAGAAGAAACCACAGAAAGGAAGTCTTGTATGATAAAATATGAATCGATACCATGATATTAAGGGCATTATTTGATATTCTTGCAACAACAAGGCCAAGCAACAACTCAAGTTGGAAATTGGAATAGAATTCTAAGATTGTAGTTGGCAACCCATTCTTTACTTAGTTGCAACACTCCTCTCATTCTATTATCAGCTGGACAATGATTGGAGGCAGCTAGAAATGTAAGAGTCTTAGATGGACCCACTCGTCCCCCCATCTCCATGCATTAAATTTGTTCACGTATACCGTGAAATTCTCCAAATCGCACAGGACTCCCTCAAATTTCCCACAGGATCTTAGTAGTGAGTGCTCTGAATGTAGGGTCTCTGGTTGAATCGATTCTGTAGGGTAGGTTCATGCTCTTTAGACATCGTGGAGATCTTCAATTTGTCGTGGCTATGTTGGCCAACAATCGAATGGATTCTATGGGTTAAATAAATTCTCCTTTTAAGTCTCATTCTGAGTTTCGATGTTGAAGCCTTAATCTCTTAAAGAGACGGCAAAGAGAAGCGTTTCGAGGGGCATTCGTTAGTAGTTGTAGCTTTACACACAACTAATGCTCTTGCACGTGCTTCGCATTAATTCATCTCTAAGATTTTTTGAAATTTTCGCTAAGTACTAAAAGCTCATAATTATAAATTCCATAAATCATGATATGATTATACATTTTAACACATTTCTCTATATCTCGTAACTATTGTAAGTAGTCAATTTTATTGCATATAATAAAACTAACAAACTTCAAAAAAGATTTTCGTCTAATTTTCAATTTCTTGGCAAGATCCTTGAATTCTTTATTCGAAAATAAAGGGACTCATTCCACTAGATTTACCCGCATAATCATTTAGTTATCAGATTTCTTCAGCAGAAACCCTGCAACATGGATAACACTTTGCTGTGCAAGACATATTGCATTTCCTGCGTGCAAGGCATCAAAGCTGAAAGCAAATATGGCATCCAGATGGACCACTCCGTCGAATGCAATAGCTGGTGGGTGATGAACATCAGGTACATGTGGATTCCATTCTCATGTGCAAATCGCACATCCGAAATGGTCAACTCGCTCTTTTGCGAGAGCTTTCTGTGGTCTCTCGGAAAACCATTTTGTTTTCTTAAAAGCAATTGTAACGATTATATCATATGTCCTGTACAATAAATATATATTCTTCCTTTTTATGTATAGGTAAAGCAGGAGCTTTTTTCTAAATCTAGAAATGATGAAGCGCCTCCATCCACAAAAGCTATAATCTTCTTGCAGGGATGCCTTTTGTTGCTTTATGAAAAAGTTTCTACAGATGATCTTTCTTTAGGCCAACAAGACCCTCCAAACGGGTGAGATTATAGGATCACGACCATCAACAACATAGCAACATTGCCCACGACAAGTTGAAATCTGCATCAACCTTTTTGGATATAAAGTTGAACCACCAGCTTTACCTTTGAGCATGCAAAGAAAAGGTTGATGAAATGCTTTTAACGACGCAATGACGTCGTTGAATCCAAGTTGCATCGTCCAATTTGCTTGTACCCTTCTCATTAAAGCTCAAAGAATATGGACATGCATAAGGCACGAGGCCAGATGGCGAAATCGGATAATCAATATAGTTGAGAACAACAACATAGCCCTCTTGGCTTCCCTCCCCCATCATATTCTTCTTCTTTTCCACAGTTCATGAAAGGCCAATAGCATCCTCTTCCATATCCTACATAAAAAGCTACCATTTGTGGGTTCACTTGTCATCCTACACTAAAAATCTTCACCATAGTTTTCAGCGAAAACCTATACAATACCAACCTAAATTTTACTATGAATGCATTCATCAAATCCAAGTAAACATAATTTTTTCCTTTGCTTCTTTAGCTATAATAGTAACACGGCTTTAATAACACTAAGCCACCACAAAGGCACTTGATGAACCGGCAAAATGCTGGATGGCCCCAAACAGCGACTTTGCGGCACCAAAGTGTCGGATTCTGTAAACCCCAGAAACAACCGAAGTAGGGACTTTCCATTCTATAGTTGCATAGCTCCTAGGGCTCAGTTTCCCGGGCCTTGACCATATGAACTTCAAGCAGAAATCATCGTCATCGTAGGCTGGGACCCAGGCCTTCCAATCCTGGAGAAACTCTACCAGCGCGAAAGTCCCCTCAGTCATCAGGTCATTTCTAGGACAAGCAGACCAAAAAGTGACTCTCACTAAATCTCCTCTTCTGAAGGTGGAATTCAGGGGGATATCAGCCTTAACTTCTCCAAAGCTCACGCCGGGAGGTGTTGCATCCAAGATAACTGGGGGGAGTAAGCTTATTTGCTTGTCAAGGTGATCTGGCGGTTGCACACCAGGTTCAATGGTTTTGTCGGTGATGAGAGCTTCAATTAATTTCCTGAACTCCTGACTGTAGGCACTGTGTGTGTGGGGACCATAAAGAGTTGAGGCGCCCTGGCAAGCATCAACAGCTACATCTATAAGTCAAGGTGGACGTGGAAATGGAAGTTCTACATCCACTGTCAAATGACCAAGTGGGGCAAAATGCTACTGATCTCAAAGGTAAAGCCAAGCTGAAGGAGCTCTCCCAAAACAGTATTATTACTAAAATTTACTCCATATTTCCACAAAATAGGCCCATCCACAAGCTAAAATGACGACATTAATTCATCCTCCTACTGACAAAAATAATTCTCTATTTTTAGAGAATTTAAACTACTGCAATTTGAATGTGGCCAAACAAAAAGAAAACATGATGACTAACTGCTAGAACAGTGGTGTAACTAATAAAAGGATTCTTCATTCATGTAGTTCTTCTCAATATATAATCAAAGCAGGTGTAGGTATTGGCATGTCCAGACAACCAGGGCATCTGAATGGTTCAAGCAGGCACCTTAAAGTAATTAACTTACTTGATGTCAAGAGCGGGAAAAAAGAGACCCATTAAGACACTAATGGAAGCCCTAACAGGATGGTTGAATCTGCCCGTATGGCAGAGGACTACAAAGACAGCAGCTGACTAGGAGGATCTATGAAGCTGCATTGCACCTTATACAAAAAGGCTTACCTACTGCTCGACGTATCAGACATAAACAACATAAAGGAGTTAAAAATATATCTAACAGCTGCAATTCTGATGACCAATGGCACGGAAATTTATGCTGCTTAATCCCACTACACTCATGCAGCATATTTACAGTATATAACTTGGGAAAACCAATGCCCTAATATGGGAATAGATAAGTTTGTATGATAGAAATTTGGTGGCACAAAATGAACTTAGACTGAATATTTAGGTTCACTCATAGCAGTCCAAACCATGGTCAGAAAGAGCAGTCAAATGACCTCTTTCCCCCATTCAAATTATAAGAAGATACAGAAAGAATCATGGCCTATACTCAATTTCATTGGTCACTGACCATTTCAGACAAAAACATTGTTCAGTATTCACATGAGTATCCATGAATTACCAAGGCAACCAATATCGGTGATACACTATGCAAATTCCCCTCATGACAAACCACTTGCACACATGATGAACTTGGCAATCGCACACGACACAAGAAATAACGCTCTAACAAAGATGCTAATATGACCGATTCAATAGTAAATGGAGTAAAGGAGATTCAGACCTCGTATCTCTGCACTTGATATTCCTCAAACGTGGTAACATACTGAGAATAAGTGTTGGAAAGCCCTGCAATGACAACATGGACATCACCATCAACCTCATCCGCTCTAGAAGCAAGCACCATCTTGACAGCATCACGCAGACGTCTACCAGCCATAGTTGTGAACTCTGCAAGTGCAAGCAATCTAAGCATTGGTGGGCAAAATAAGACACAGACCATGATAAACTGCAGGAAATCATCAACTAATCCCAGTCATCTGCTAAATTTACATCATTATGTTCAATTATATGAGCTTTCTACCCAAGCACCAAAAAATCCATCAATCTGTAGTTCTTTCTGTACTTTCCTTATTGCTCCAACATATATTGACAGAGGAACAATTGAACAATGTAATGAGACAAGAAAAAGCAACTATAAGGGGCAGTTAGGACTTCTGTTGGTACCTGCAGGTACGGCCAGAATTACTAGTTGCCCTATTTGCAGAGTCTGTAGAGGAAGTATTGAAGGCTGCAGTTTGGATGAAACGATTTATGTTAGAACACCGATGTGGCATTGCGGGTAGTTTAAAATGCTGAATAATCTGCAGCTAGGACTCCCTAACTTCAAGTATTGTCTAACAGAAATTGCTGAATTTCAATTTCATTTGAATATTTAAACATATTACTAAACGATACTGTTTCATGAACTCTTCTCCACTTACTGCCCAATCATATGGTTCCTTCATATCTCCAGTATCAAGTAGAATAGGCTTTGGATGCTGACAGTCAATCTGCTCTTGACTGGGTGTTTTCAACAAATCCCTTACCAGCCTCCAAAAGGCATTACCCTGAAAGAGTAGCCACCAAGAAACCGCAGCTGGTTAGGTAAATTGACCATTGAAAGCTGCTAAGGGCAATTGTTAATGCAGGCAATAGAGAGATTCGACCAGCCTTATCATCTCCTTGCTTGAAATCGAAAGCACCAGGGCCATCAGTTGTTCCAGCAGCAAAAGCAAAGCCCATTGCAGCAGGACATGTTTTAACCTCCTGAGTGCCCCCACCAGGTTTAGGAACTGTAACCTCAATGTCAGAGAAATCCACATAAGCATGCTTATATCTGATCTTCCCTGTCAGCTGCTCCGACGCTTTGTCAAAGAGCTCTGCAGCCGTTTTGAATTGCCTTTCTCCTATTATGCGTGTGCTCTCAAATTCATCTGGGTATCTTCCAAATAAACATGGAACAGAATAAGACTCCTACAAACTAGAAGTCATTTATACATGCTTCCAGGAAGAAAATTGTACATACCCTGGCCCCCGTCCATAGCACAATTCATTCTTTCCATTGCAAGTGCTATGGTTGAAATCACAAGGCAGTCCAGAGTCAATGCAAAATGAGCCAAGAACGTTTGGGCTTACATCGCCACAATTTGTTTGACAGAATGCAGAGACAAACTTTGGCCTATCATCCTTTCTTAAGGCACTCCTGACTCTCTTTGTGACACCCAAGGATCTCATTATAGGTCTTCGTCGAGAAGAGTGGAAAGAATTAGCAAGCGTCTTCTTTATACCTGCATCAATAGGTAAGTTTTGCAAACTTACTTATCCAAACATTTGCTCTGTGGATTAAACTCTCTAAATTTCAGGAGGTAATTGATAATGCATATTTGTCAACGGATATCAAGGCACATCATTTTAGAGATAGGGGATTAAGAAGCCAATAACCAGAAGAATTTATGCAAGGCACTGAAAGAAATTCGTACGACATTCTGTTCTTCGTTTCCCCTTACATCGAGGGAATACACATGCAAAGATCATGTTAAATTTTGAAACTTTTTCACTTTAAGGTCCATGTTAGTATCAATATTTAATTTTTCTAAGAAAAAGGTAATTAAGAAGTCAGGCATTTAGGAAAATGATGAGACTTTGGTAATGCAGTTCTCCCCTGGGTCAGTGCGGTTTCAAAATGAGCTAACCACATGAAATATACTACTTACTAAGCTTTCAAACGGAATTTTTCCAACTAATTGGACGTTGGGCCATACATACAAAGCATAAGTCAAGAGTTTTGTCCTGCACGAGTGATCCCTGCAATTATCCTCACCGGACATTTCTGTCAATATGCTTAAAAAAGCATCCTTTAATGATATGGGAGGACATTTTGTTAAGTTTAAAAAAAATATACACTGCAACTTGTAGATTAGCATAAAAAACAGGAAGAACTTTTTACCTTAGATAATTATAAGATTCTCCAGTAGCTTAAATTTTAAATGTTTCATAGCATCACGGCCAGATTTCTTCTGTACTTCCCAGAAGATACCATATTTGCCGCAAAAAATTATTTCTCGCCCCATTAGTATTGGATGACAAAGACTGGCCTTTCCTTAGAGTTTGATATGCAGTCTAGAACAATGTGACCAAGAAATATAACTGAACATGTAGAGGTCTTTCGCTTACGTGTTTTGTGGTCAGAAACCAGGACTCTTCTAGGTATCCTATCCGTTCCAGCATAATTAAGACGTGCACTTCCAAAGCCTTTCAAAGAATCATTCTTTTCAAACCAGTCCTCCATAAATCGTGCTGCAGCTCCTTTGTTGTCACCGCTGATTAGGGAGTTACTTCGACTCATAGAAGTTCCATGTGTTGCAAACCAGTTGAAGCTACCAACTGGACCCCATTCATCATCTACAAACTTTATGAGAGTCATTTCTTTGTCAACATTGTATTCGTATTTCTTCCGTTCAGCCTCAGGATTATTGAGATAAGCACTAGGACTTCGGTTAACACCAGCATCAAGAAGCTCTCCTGCAAAACCATGAGGATGCAAAGCTTTAAGTTCCATAAAGCCTGTATATTTTGGAGGTGACTGAAACAAACACAACAGAGACAACTGTTATAAAAGAGTACAAAGAGAGTGGGTTGTTCACCGATTAAGTCTGAAAGAATTGACTTTATTTTGACATGCTGATAGTAAACAGAAAAAGGAGAGCAAAACCCATACGATACCGTAGTATAGAATATTACATCCCTCTTCCATTTCAATACTTCCCACAGCCATTTAACTACCAAGATAGGATGATGCTGGAGATTGTAAAACGGACTTTGATATTCCAGCCAAAACTTCAATATCAATGACTATAAATGTCAAACTTCAGTAGAAAGAGTCAAGGATTATGAGAACAAATTTAACTGAGAGAGAGAGAGAGTCAAGGATTATGAGAACAAATTTAACTGAGAGAGAGAGAGAGAGAGAGCAAAAAGGAGAGATGTTCATCGAATTTTCTTTGAAACTTTGGAAATAATAAGTCATGAATACTTTACGATTGTTGGGAGCATCTGACAATTTTTTGTCCTACAGATTATCAAGGCAAAAGTCTAAGACACTTGCATCAGCAACTAAATCGGTGACAAGACCATAAGTTTTAATCTTCTGCATCCAAGAATTAATTAGCTTCACCAACACTAGTTTCCTTCGGTTCATTGGCTTGGGTTTCTCAGCACATAATCCATAATGCAATTAAGATATAGAGTTAAGTCAACGCAATCTACCACTTGCACTGAATTAGTCAATTGTAAGTATCCAGGCTTTATAATTAATCTTACTAAATCAAGAATGATAAGTCTAGCTCAACCTGATTTAAGATACTCAAGTCCAGCTAGTCTATTTAAATTACTGTTTTAAGTGGATGTGACATCAATCTAAAAATTTATTTTGCACCCAAGACATGAGGTACTGCTCAAACTTTTGCTGTCATAGGAATCTTAGACATGTTAAAAGTATAAAAAAGAGATGACGAGTCAAGAAGATTGCCAACTCTTCAATTTAACTATTAGGATGCGATCTATCTGACCCTTGACACACTCTAACTTAATGAAGATTGTAAAGTCAGAGTTGTACAGCAAGTCCAAGTTAAACTAGAGTTCGACTAGTTTATATCCCTACAAACACAAAAAGTAAAATAAAAAACAGAGTGAAAAGGGAAAAGAGTAAATTTAGTTCATGACTTTTAATTCTTTGAGTAGGCATTTGCAGTCCAAGAAACAAACTCTCACTGACTACAACTAATAAGCTAGATTCACAACATGCATAATCGTTCTTTAAGCTAAGCAATATGTTTCACAGTTCTAACAGCAATTGCTTGAGCGAGTATAGTAGCAAACTACAGTAAGATATACCACCTGCCATCAGCTATTTATGAATGAACCATCAAGCTATCATCGCCAGAGTACATCATTGCAATTTAAGAAAATGTCCAAAGACACAGATATCTCCAATTAGAAAAAGGGCAAAGAGGTGAATGAAAAAGTTCACTAATGGATTAACAAATAATAAAGATAATAGGTAAGCAATTCAACCATTAGATTCTTTCTATCACCATCTTAACAAGAACTCACAACACAGATTGATAGCTGTGGCAAGCGGTGAGATGGGATAAAGAAGAGAAAAAAAATGAAGCATTTTTATTACCTCTATTAACAAAAATACTCCCTGGCCGAAGATTTTCATGAGCTTGTATAATGCTTTTCTCAATCCCATCAACAAGAGCATCAAATGACTGCCTTACAAATCCAAGTGATGTCACTATATACACAACATATTGGAGATAGCCTCCTGGTCCAGCATGAGTGTGAATTCCACTAATTGCGACATTCTCTTCAGTATAAACATTCCCATATCTGAAAGTAACAAAGTTGGATATTTAAATTTTTTCACAAAATGCAAGAAATTCTTCAACTGCATTATTAATTATCTTGACAGTTAGTCCACTCAATACAGTCGCACCTTTCTATCTTCTCCAGTGGAAGAACAAAGATGTTAGAAGAACATTGCAGTTCACGCACTTCTTAGAGAAGATTATATAAACTATGTATGTCATGCTCACATAAGCAGAGTTGAATTTCATCCAAATTAATGTTGAGAGAAACAATATTTCAATGAAAGAATGAAGGCCTTAGAAGAGTGTGGTTTACACACTTATCAAATAAGTGAAAGAAATATGTATTTCATGCTTTTATAAGCTGAATAACAATCGAAACCAATGTCGAGCATATTGATTGTCTGGTTAAAGAATGAAGATGTGAGAGTGCAGTTTCTACATACTTATTGAAAAAGATGAAAGAAATATGTGCATCATCCACATGTCAGTGGTATAGTTGAAATTAATTGGAACTACAATTCTCCAAAGAGAGAAGGAAAATGTTAGAAGAGTGCACTTTACATGCGTAATCTAAGAAGATTAAAAAAAATGTACTTCATGCTCATACAGGCAGAATTCGATCTACTCAAGATTAATATAATTCTAGAACTGACGATATGAGGGTAGAGAATTGTATCTACTCATGCATGAAGGTCCAAAAGTACATTCTGTGAAGCCATGCATGCATCTAAAGTTGGATTTAACTCAATGGGAGAGATTACCTCGCTTTTAATCTCTCAAGTACTTTAGTAGTCACAATCTGTGAAGCCATGCATGCATCAAGATTTACAAATGCTAAACGATTCCCTTGAGGTTCTGCAACAATAAAAGTCCGAGCCCGCAATCTAAAGTGGACTCCAGATGCAATTTGTTCCATGTTTGCATAACCCATCATATTTACATCTGCAGCAGGCCCTGTTATATCATAGCTCCCAAGGCCAATCAAATAATTGGAAGCTGATGAGTTTCCTTTGATGTTCTGGAACAAGGCCACAAGGAACAAGAACCATCTAGTCATAGTAAACATCTTGATAGAAGCATGAACAAAGAAAGACGTTGCCATCTCCTCTTTCCACAACTTTTTCTGGCCTCACTCAGCTCATTTCCATCTGCAGCGGAAGAAATGCCAATGCATGAATCATCAAGTCAGCAAAATTTGTAAGTGGAACGTATGAGAAAGCCAATCCAAGAAAGACTATATAGTTAAGCCTATGCACGTTATCTCATGCCAATTGTCAGAGAAGACCGGATTGATACTCAAGGTTCATGAAATGCAGAACTAGCCAAGGACCAAAAAGTTGCACTTCATAGTCACTAGATACAAGGTCAATTAAAGCTGCGATTACAACCTCTGAAGGAATCACCTGATATAAGGAAGGTTTTCTTGTATGACATGGCCCTATTGTACATAGGGAAAGCTCAAAAGACAATATTCCCTGCCTGCCGGGTGTGGTATGTGTTTCTCAAGATAGCTACATTCTTTGCTCTAACCTAATCTCTTGCCAAATTAAGTTCCACCAAATCTAGTTAGAGGAAGAACATGCTCCTTCGATTATGCTATATGCTTAAACCATGGAAAAGAATTAACAGACTTCCGCATCTTGTTCTAGGATAAGTTGACGCGAGTGAGGGTGACCCATCGGAACCGACAGGGCACATCCTTGAACAAGCTGCGGACTTCGTAACGCGTATCGAATCATTTTGCCGCAAGATGAGTCCACCAAGTCAGCTGGAAAATAGACCCGGCAACCTTAAATTTCCACCTCACAGTGTTTGAAATTCGAATACCGACAAGAACAAAAAAGATTCCGACAGCAGTTTCCCAAGTTCCAGGGCCACAGAAAGCTCGTTTTGCCGTCGCAAACTATTAGAGGCTTTCTCTATCTACAATATCAGAATGTACATTGAAATGACCAGTACATCAAAATCAGCAGAACAACGTGAGGAGACTCGACATTATGCTCGAGGAAAATAGATATTATTGGGACGACGTGCAAGCTCGCGAATCAAAGAGACAAGAGGAGTTCAGCGAAATGTACCTATAAGAGCAGCTCAATTGGGTGGAGAACTCAAGGAGCGAAACCGTGCATCTGGTTTTCTTCACAACGCCTGACACAGCCGTGTGCCATTTATGAGGGCGACGAACCGACAATTTGTCCTTTCGGACGTTGTAGTCATTAGCTCCTGCAGTTGGGTCCACCGCCATTAAAGGTATCGTTGAGTCTAGGAGGCTCAGCTCGCTCTCGCTCTCTCTCTCTCCCTGCGCTTTATCGGGGTAGCATCAACTCGTGGTGGTAAAAGTGTTGTCGAGCTTCCTAAGCGAAACGAGGCGATGCTGATAAAGGAGGCGCAAAGCGCCGTGGAAGCGGAAAAGCGAGAAGCTTCGTCTGTCCATTCGGGTCACGCGCAGAGGAAAAGCGTGCGCGAGGCTCAAGTCTCTACCCAAGCCAAAGTAACGACGCCAACCTCGCTCCAAACATCATCATCAGACGGAGACGAAAGGCAAATTCCTTCAACGAGGCCAGTGAAGTTAGGAGGACGAAGAGCCGTTTGAACTTATTTGCCCTCCTGCGAAGAAGCTTCCTTCATTCATTCGTCTGTCAGTGCTACTCGTCAGTAATCAATTCAGTTTTAATTTTTTTGATTATGTAAATCTTATTTTTAAATATTTCAAAAATTATCTATCTAATTTTAAATTTTTTGAGATTTATTAATTTATTATTAAACTTATTATTTGAATTTTTGATCGAAATAATTAAATTATTAAATTATTAAAAAAATAAAAATAGATTGATAAATTATCAAAAAATTTAAAATTAAATTGGCACAATAAAAAAAGTTTAGAATTGAATTAATCGTTTAAAATTTCTCGAATAACTTTTCTTAAAATTTTGAAAGATTTTACTTTTTTCTTAAAAGTAAAAGATTGTCAATATAGGAATACGAAAATGCATTTTTGCGTAATCATAATTTAAAAATTGATTGATGCAATATAGATTTTTAACTATCGACTAGGAAACTTAAACGTAATTTCATTAAAACTATATCATGAAAATGAGTGAAAATTATTGGTACGACTGTAATCGTCATTGAAATTAGTACATACTAAATACAAGTATTTCACTACAACTTCTTTCATGGTAGATAAATGTAAAATCGAAAGGCAACGTCTTTTTTTATTTTGGGTAAGATCGAAAGGCAACGTTATGTAAAATATACTTCAATTTTTTTTAGCCGATTCAATTTTAAATTATGTAGCTATATTTTCCTAGGATATACTTTCTGCAAGATTATAATATTGGATAGGTGTATAGTTGGGAAATTATCTTGAAAGTTTTGTCACTTAACAATCGACCTTAGCACAACTAACAGCATCAACAAATGAATGGTAAATACTGAAAGCTTAATAATAAAATTGAACAAAAGCGCTTCTTTTTAGTACTATTAACATGCACAACTTGTGTAGAGATGGACGAACATAATTAAATTAGTGATGAATCTGATCACTTTGAAATTGATGAGAGCAGACACATCTATATTAACATGTAAACTTCTAAGGTGTTGATCTTTGATATGGATGTAAATGAAATTTCTGAAGATGTAAGTTTTTCTTTATGATCTTCAATTAAGGTCAAACGTTTGACCCTCCAACAAGATCCCATTACCATACAAATGCAACACTTATGCGGTGTGCGAAACCTAAACTCTTTTAAGTACAATCTGGTGGCATTAAGCCCGCCTCCAAGAACATCAACCAGGGTAATCTCAAATATGATTTAAACTAGAAATTACCCGTGTTTTGCTTAGAAGCAAAATACCTCAGAATTACTTAAGTTACGACTATTTGTAGGAATAAAGGGGAAGAGAGGAGACGAGGCGGGCAGCGTCGCACCTGACTGTGTCGACGAAAAGGGAGAGCGTGGCACCACCATTTTCGCGATTGCCCTGAGCAACAACCACTGCAATCGCCGCGGCCCCCCCTCCCTTTCTCTGTACTGTACGTAGAATAGCCCCGATTCCCGCAATATTACATGAGTTAAGGCATAGATACAATTCAAGAAGAGGATGCATGTTGTGGCCAATGAATCTTGAAGATGCATGACAGAGAACTGCCTCGCGATGTTAGCTGGCCTAACGACACACAAAGATCTCGTCTGCCGGCAGCTATATGCTTACCGGTGATTTTAGGGTTCGTCTGCCAAATATCCATCCATCTCCTCCACCAGGACCACCACGCGGTGATCAGCTGTGATGAGAGGTCTTGTTGTTTTACCCTAAAGTTCACATCTTTACTGTTTGTTTCATGTGCATTTCATTTTTATGACCGGTCACTCCTCAGACAAAACTCTAATGTAAGAAACAGCTCCACATTCCGTTATCCTATCCAAAAGCCCCGGTTCACACTTCAGAGAACTGATGGCTCAAGAACCATCTCGGAACACTAGCAATCATCCATGGAATCGGTTTTTTCCCCATGAAATAGGCCTATATGGCCGAGGATGGAGCCAAAGACCATTTAAAGATATCAAAACCCTATATATCTGGTACAAGATGGTGACTGAAAGTGAAGACAACAGACAAAAATCCGAGCTCCTCAAGTGCAGTTGACGATCTGAGAGGACTGCTCTCATCTGGACACTAAGCCTCTCATATACAATTATCCAACTATGGAGCTTATTGCCAAACCAAAGAAACTAAAAGTTGCTCACAAATGGTCCTAGCAGAGCAAGTTATGAGACAAACTTACAGCACCCTGGATGAAGAGAAACTCAAAATGGGTTCTGAATTAGGAAGGCATGCAAATCTAAATAGGCTCTCAGCAGGAGGCAAGTGGTCAGCTCCGTTTCAGTTGAAACACGTAAATTGAAAAGAAAATTTGCTCACTTAGGTATTGGACATGTGGAAAGAAAAGGGAAAGAACCCTCCTCATCCTGAGGCCAGTAACCAGCAATACCAAACAAGAGAGTTGCAGCTCACAATTATAAAGATTCAGATCTCTGTCTATGCTCACAACAGTCAGATCAGTTACTGCTACATAGTCATATTGTTCCCTGTACTCTTAATTGAAGAGAGTACACTGGTCCACTGGTCATCAATGAAAACTATCTCGCGAAGGCATCCCGTCACCCAACTAGCTTGAATTGGCTCACGTTTGGTAAGCTGCCTAGGACCTAATTTCCAATTTGATAACATCACACGAAACTCCTTTGTCCTAATCATTCCCAAGGATGGATCCATATAAATGAGGAAACGGATGAGTGTGCAGCTCATCAGCTGGCAAAGGAAACCATAAACCCCCATTTCATCTTCTTCAACAACTTTTTCAAACAATGAAGAAACTTTCTCCATTGGTCTGGCTTCGCAACTGAAACTTCTATCACATAATATAGTACACGGTCCATTCACCACATTGATGGCACATAAACCTGTTCTTTCAAATTCTGTGTTGCACTTTCAGTAGGGAAACCTCTCACTGCACCGATCGTCCACTGTGCTATAATGCCAGCAGCAACTGCAAATCGAAGTTGTCTTTCCAAAATGTCTTGATTATTAAACATTTCAGGGCAAGTTGTCAGCTTTCTCAAAATACCAGCCACAATAGCATCTCCGGAACCCGTTCTATCACAGGTGAAAGGTGTAATAAGAACATCTTCTGTGCCGACAGCAACACCATCAAACTCGGGAGCATAATAATGGATCCGAAGTGTTCCATCGGTTACAAATATGAATTTGAGCTTATCGTGCCACAGTGGAGATACTTCCTCCCGGTTATAGTGATAATAATCTCGCCGGTCCTTAGTTTGATCAAAATTTTCAGCATAGTATTGAGGTCTATAATTTCGTTTTCTCTCATAATGATCTTCATCTAGAAGAAATTCCAACTCTTGCCTGGACACTTCAATAATGTCAGCCTCATCCCATGCTCTCTTAATTAACTCCCTTGTCTCATCCCGCGATCTCCACAATGGCAATGGCAAATTCAAGTCGAAAAATATAAGGCTGCCAAACTTTTTAGACCATTCGATAGCTCTGAAGAGCGTGGCACGCATTGAAGAGGAGGTCAGAACTTCAGAAGTGAAGTGGAATATTTTAGCCTGCATCCAATTTGATCATCAAACAATCTCAAAATTAGTCAATTATCATGATTTGCCAACCTAAACTTCAATGTCCGACTTGGTATTATATCATGCATCAACAAAGCATCAGATTACTAGTTTCAGCTTTCCAATCGGACTTTCATTTCCAATCCCTCAATCTATGAAAACCAATCTCCCAAACAATTCAGTAAATACATCAGCATTTCACAATTAAAGCATCCAATGAAGCCAGCATGACTCTATCCTCCTCTCAACTGTGTAAGTCAAGTTTCATTTAAAAAAATAATCCTCAGCCTCATTCCATTACATTTGATCTTGCCTCATTTGCAGAAAGGCAGGTAATCGGAAACCAATATTTAAATTACTATACTATGGAACGAGCACCGCATTTAAAACCTCATACATGGATTCCAGTCAATTCGAAACTTTTAAATTGATAAAATCAAGCTCTTTCGCCATGGAGCAATCAAGTTCTTCCAATCATCACAGTATTGCAACCTCTAACCACCCTCCCCCACCAAAAAAAAAAAAAAAATTCAGGATTTGATTGCATCAATCGGAAAGTTTAGCACCCAATAGCATTTTGTACGCAAGACTGAAGATTTCGAGTAAAATTTCCCATTATCCGACAGTCTACTCCTACATAAAATCCTCGACAATCAGCAGCCCGCATATGGACAGACAACTGGACACGACACAAGAACAATGAACTGAGCACGACTTTTACCTCTTTGAGCACAGCCAGGTTCAGTTCGGAGCTCGCAAGCGAGTCCTCAGCCGACTCCTTCACAGTCTCCATCCTCATCCTCCCTCCATCGAACTTCACCTTCATATAAGTACGCCCAGTCTTCACGTTCCCATCGAACTTCACGGCCCTCGTCTGGACCCTCTCCTTGTTCATCGCCAACACCAGCTCCTCCCCAAAGTCGTCCCTCCCGACCTTCCCCATGAACGCCGCCCGCCCACCGAGCCTGGCGTGCGAGATCGCCACGTTTGACGGTGGCCCACCAGGAGCCCGCACGAACTCCGGCGGGTCCCACTGCAGCATCTTCCACTGCGAGTAGATGTCCGGGTGCATAGAGTTGTGGTGGACCCGCACCGTCGGCACGAACTCCCGCTGCGCGGCGCCAAAGCAGCAGACCAGCGGGGGGTCGTCGTAAGAGTCGATGCCCTCGTCGTAGTCCCAGCCGTCGCTGCCTTCTTTGTCCTCCTCTTCTCGACCTTGATCCCTGACCGGCTCGACCGCGACCGCGCCATTCTCGGACTCGATTTTCGCCGGGCGCTTCGTCTTCTTCCCGGGCGATGAAGAAGACGAAGAAGAAGAGGAAGGAGAAGCCGAAGAAGGGGAAGCGCTCTTCTTCCTTCCGCGTCGAGCGGGTTTCTGGGACTCCGCGTCGCCGTCGCCGCTGATGCTGCCGCCGTTCGTGGAGGATTTAGGAGGAGCCGAGAGACCGCCGGAGAAGGGAAGGTCGGAGAGATGAAACCTGAGAGGGATTGAAGCATTGCGGTTGAACAACTTCTTGGGTTGGCGAAGGAGAGGGTGAGGGTGGTGGAAGAGGAGAGAGCGAGGAAGGAGATGGAGCGACGCCATTGGAGAGCTAACAGGGTTCTTCCTCCTCGGGGTTTATCCGTGGAGGAGCATTTCCGCAATTATCCGGTATGATCGGGGGTATTATGGGAAAAGACCGCACTTTCAGTTTTGGATCGAATTGAAACTTTTATTACGGCTCGCCCCTTATATCAAATGAATAAATAAAAATCGACAAAACAAAATCAAGTCAAACTATCTTCATCTTCTCCTCTTCTTCTTCTTCTTCTTTTTTCGCAAAAAATAAATAATTGAAAATATATATTTTCAAAAAATGATTGCTTATTAGAAATAATTGGTTCTCGATCAAATCCGATCCCACCCAAAAAATTTAAAAATCAGATCAAGAGGATCGGCTTTCGATTTTTTAAACTAGGGAACTCGACCACCTGATCTGAAGACGGGTCCGGTTTGATTTTCTAATACGGTCCAATGACACTAGTGGAGTCAAGCTTATGGCCAAGTCAAGGGTTTAGCTAAGGAAGAAGTTGAAGAGTATTGCAGTGGAAGGATGGGGTGGGAGGCGATCCACCGAGCAAAGGGAGGCGGAGAAGGCGGAAATGATGGGGACGTTTCGGAAGTGACCAATGTCGTCGAAGCTCTCGACGTCCGGTGGGATTGTTTTTTCGGGGAGGCTAGAAGTCTGAGTAACTTAGAGGAACTTGGAGGATATGATCGGCAATGAAGCGGACGCGGCGACTAGAGGAGGGAAAGGCAGAGAGTGGAAGACTTGAGAGAGAGAGAGGAATGGAGGGCAGCGAGAACCTCTCAAAGTGTTAGTTGATTCGACCTAATGATCCGTCCTCTTCTACCCCTTTTTCTTTTTTTCGTTTTTTCTTTATGAACAAACCGATCCGGTTTGATTCAATTTTCACTCAAGAATCAAGAATGGCCTGTCAGTGCTTCTAATTCTAAGTAATTGGGAATCGGACCGACGCCTCTACGAATCGCCCAAAACTAGCTAGCCAAGTTTGATCAGGGCAATTCTCGTTACATACTCTTAATGTTTATGTCATCTATAAAAAGAAATAAACGAATAAATTTTTTATTATTTACTATAATACATGGATTTAAATTATTGTGGACAATGAAAATATTTTTTATTTGTTGAATATTTTAAGTGGTTATTTTTATAAAAATACTTTTCAGATTGTTTATTTATTTATTTGCAAATAAACGAACCATTTGTGTTCGTTGAACATGAATAACATAGTCATGCATGGCTTTTAACTTTAACTATTTATTGAATTTAAATCTATAACATGCCTAATTCCGACATTTATTTTGATTTGAAATACTTCAGATCTTTTTTTAAGTATTGATGTTTCTTAGAAAGTAATCTCTTTTTTTTTTCCTCCAAGATGAGAAGTACTGCTTAATTCTTGTCAAGAAATCAAGCAAATCCTTTCAAAGTTCTTTTTTTTTTGTCAAAGAAAAAATTCTATTAATTACTTGCTCCAAATGGAGTTTCGGAAGACATAAGGCAACATTCAGCACAGAGTAATTCTAAAAGACTAGTAGGCGGAGATGAAATCCATGAGATAGGAAGAGTTTTTAGCCGTTGGGCCTTTGCGGCCCAATTAGCTATCTTGTTCTCCTCTCTTCGGCAGTGGGCTATTTGGAGATGGGAGAAGAGTTCCGTGCGTGACTGGCATCCGAGATAAGCGAGAAAGCTTCCCAGCATAATTGATCTGTAGACTTGCGGATCATATTAACAAGATCTTCACAGTCGGATTCCAGAACCATCTTCCGTTCGTGCGCGTTGCTGAAGTGCTTTAGGGTTTCAAGAACTGCAGCCGCTTCAGCCTGAATCGGAGACGACACCCTCAGCGATCGAGTGAATCCTTCAACAATGACTCCCATGTGGCCATGACACACACAAGCCATGGCTCCTTCCCCTATTTTCGGATCGTAAGACCCATATACATTTATCTTGACGGTTGCTGGGGGAGGGGGTTTCCAGCGTAAAGGTTCGTGCTTTTGAGTTCCCCTTGCTTTCTTTGTGTTGTGCGACCATCTTTGGAAATTTGATTCTTCTGCTCTTGCTGAAAAAATTACCTGTTGAGGATTCACGGGTTGGCCTCGGAAAATCGAGTGGTTTCGAGCCTTCTAGATATGCCAGAGTAGAAGAATGAGAAAATCAAAATCAATGAGGTGAGTGGGAGATTTACTAGCCATTCATCGATTCGGTATACATTTGCCATATGAATATTCACATTGATTGCTGAATTCTGCCATACTTGTTGCGTCCATGGACATAAGAGGAGAAGGTGTTCGATAGATTTAGGGGCCTTCCGACATATTGGACATGTTCCCTTAGGTATTATCCCTCTTCGATTAAGGTTTTCCTTTGTGGCAATGGCATTATTACTGGTTTGCCATAGAAAAAACCTAATTTTAGGGGAGACATTAGCTGACCATATCTTTCTCCAGAATTCCTTTGGGGCTTGGTACAATGTAGAAGCTTGGTACTTTAAGGGGTTATCTGGACATGCTCTAATTTTGTTGTATGCACTTTTAACCGAGAAACTCCTAGTTTTAGTACTTTCCCATATCAACTTGTCTTCACGGTTTTGGGGATTGAGGTAAATAGCCAGAATTTCACTTGTTATGCTTACATCTAAAATCTCTAGCACTTTTGTTTCGTTCCACTTTATATTCTCTCCCTCCATAAGATCTGACACCCAAATTGGGTCTTCCTTGTTTGCAGGACCTCCCATCACACATCTCGAGAGCCACTTATCTTGCGGTATATTGATTTTCCCGCCATCACCAACTATCCACCGTGAAGACTGCCTTAGAATTTGCTGACCATAAAGTAAGCTCTTCCATCCCCATGAAGAATTATACCCCTGCTTTGCATGTAGAAAGTCTGTGTCATTGAAATATAGCCCCTTGAAGAATTTCCCCTAGAGAGAATTCGTATTCTGAGTTAGTCTCCATGCCTGTTTAGCCAATAAAGCTTGATTGAAATCAATAAGATCTCTAAAACCGAGACCTCATTCATTCTTTCTTCGTTTTAGTACAGTCCAATTTCTCCTGTGTACTCTCTTCTGAGTTTCATTATTCTTCCACCAAAATTCGGCTACTTTACTTTCAATGGCATGACAGATAGAAAATGAGATTTTAAAGATTGACATGGCATATTGGGGTAGAGCTTGAATCACTATCTTTAATAATATTTCTTTACCCACCTTTGATAGTTGATTCTCCTTCCACCCCTCCAGTTTTCTACTCACTCTATCTAGGATCCGTGAAAACATATGTTTTTTTGAATCTCCCCTATCCAATGGAGTTTTTTGATCTTTGGAATGCGCATCTCATAGGACATATTTCTGTGTAGTGTTTCAGGGCAATCTCTACTGAAAAGTACCTGATTTGTTGAGGTTGACAGTCTGGCCAGAAGCAAAACAGTACTGATTAAGCACTTCTGCCACATTTTGGCACTCCGAGACCCTCCCATCCAGGAAAATTATAAGGTCATCAGCAAAAAGTAAGTGTGATAACACTGGACAATTAGGATTGAATTTAATTCCTTTGATACTATTATTCCTCACCCCCTGTTTGAGTTAGATTGACAAACTATTTGCACAATGATAAACAGATATGGAGAAAGAGGGTCGCCCTGCCTTATCTCCCTGGAGGGTTGGAAAAAAGGTAGAGCTTCTCCATTGAATTTAACACTGTATGATACAATTGATACGCATTCCATTATCCATGAAACCCACTTGTTGCAGAAACTCATCTTCAGCATGCATCTATTAGAAAATCTCATTCTACCCGATCAGAGGCTTTCTTCATATCTACTTTTAACAATGCCTGGAATTTCTTTCTTCTCTTTCTAGTCCTTAATTGATGTAAGACCTCCTATACCATGAAGATATTATCTTGGATTTGTCTTCCTTTCACAAATGCACTTTGCTCTTCCTCAATTAAGTCCGGTAGCCACACCTTTAGTTTATTAGCCATAATCTTGGAGATGATTTTATATATGAAGTTGTATAGGCTAATAGGCTTAAACTGGTCCAGTTTCTCCGGGCTGGGAGTTTTAGGGATCAAGGTAATGTATATTCTGTTCATTTCCCTCTTAAGTTGCCCTGTTATGAAAAACTGAAAAACTTCCTGAAAGACTTCTTCTTTGATGTCCATCCAGTGATAATGAAAGAATTTTTCGTTTAAGCCGTCCGGACCAGGGGCTTTTAAGGCTCCCAGTTGAGATGCTACTTGGGTAATTTCCTCCATGGTAACTTCACATATTAAACTTCCATTAATTTCCTCATTAACCATGCAAGGAATTTTAGCTACTACAGGTTCAATGTTTCTAGTTCCTGCAAATTTATAGAGGTCATGGAAAAAGCGATCTACCATCATCCTCAATTGGTACAGATGTCGACACCATTCTTCATTTTCATTCTTTAGCATTGCTACTTTGTTTCTCTGCCTTCTATGCACAGTTGTTGCGTGAAAGAATTTTGTATTTTTATCGCCCCACCTTAGCCATTGAATACGTGAGCGCATGCCCCAATACATCTCCTTCCTCCTCCATATTCTTTCTTCTTCCATTTTTAAACATTCCAGTCTACTTTTTCCACCATTTAAGAGCTGGGAGTTTGTTAAGTTATGTATCTCCCTTTTGAGTCTGATAATTTCATTTCCCCCATTAGCAAATCTCCTTTTACTCCATGAAAACAGACTCTCTGTTACTTTTTTCAGCTTTGATAAAAGGCCTTGATCTTGACCATATGAAGAAAGCCAAGCTTCTTTAAATAATCCGTCATACTCCTCATCATCAGTCCAAAATTCTTCATATCTAAACTCCATCCTTCTTTTCTTCTCATCTGGAAACAGATTTAATAATATAGGGCTGTGATCTGACCCGATTGCAGGCAGAGCAAGAACTATTGGAGAGGGGAAATATAATCTCTAGTCTAAAGTGCTTACAACCCTACCCAGCCGCTCTTTCACCAAGGTATCCCCATCACGATTGTTTGACCAGGTATAGCAACAGCCTTTACTTTTTATGTCCATCAATTCGCATGATTCTAGAAATTATTGGAATGCTTTAATTCTATGATTCTCCGACATTCTCCGCCCAACTTTCTCCCATCTATACAATATCTCATTAAAATCTTTCATACATATCCAACTATCTTGAACGTACTGTGATATGTCTTTAATATGCTTCCATAGTCTCAGTCTTTGTTGGAAATCAGAAGGAGTATGTATAAATGTTACTCGCATGTGTTGCATAATTTCCCTTATGTCACAGATAGTGTTAACATAGAAATTAGAGTGAGACACAATATTAAGGGATACCTGCTCATTCCATAATATAGCAATACCCCCCGCTAATCCATTAGGATTTACAATAAAACAGTCAGTAAACTTTAGTCTTCGCTGCATTCTTCTGATAACTTCTGTTTTGTTCTTTGTTTCCAAAAGACACAAAACATCGGGTTTTTCCTGAACCACTAAGGTTCTTAGGGCTTGAATTGTCAGGGGTGAGCCCAACTCCTGACAATTCCAACATACGATCTTCATTTGTACCCTGGTGGCTTATTAGGGCTAGCCACCAAAGCCCGGCTGTACACTTCCTCAACTGTTTGAATTTGTGTCTCAAGTAGTTGGGTCTCATCCAGCACCTCACTGCTTGGCATCTGTACCTCATAGGGGGAGAATCTCCTCTTCTTCTTGCCATCTCTTTCCTTAGGACTTCTCCCCTTTGTAGTATAGTCATCAGCCTAGGAAACATTAACCTCCTTTCCTATACAGTCCCTTTGCCACTATATAAACTAGTGTGGTTTTCTAGCAGCATCTCCTCATAACTTTCCTCATTGTGTTTTTCTATCAAGATTGTTTTCCCTTATCTGCAGATTTATCTCCACTATTTCTTTCATGGGGCCCAACATATACCACAAGCTGCCCCGAGTTACTAGGTGTTTTAGGTATAACATATTCTTCCATACTTTCTTCTATTTTTTTTCCATAAAACAGATCCCAGTATGGGCTAAATTCGTTGGCCTCTGCTTTCATCCATGAGCCATAGGGGAAGCTTTTTGCATGTTTGAAACTTACATCATTGCATGGTTTATCTTCACAGTGTTGTGCATAATGTCCTAGTTTTCCACAGAAGTAACAATAATGAGGGAGTCATTCGTACCGAAATTCCAGCCATAGCTTTTTACCCTTATTGCTGAATATTGACCCCTGTAGGAGTGGGGCTGTGATATTTAGAGCTACCCTGGCCTTGCCTATCTTATAGGTAGTGTAACCTCGAGCTTCAATCTTAGTGGCTGAAACATTCCCTATCTCCTTAGCCACCTTAACAATCACACTATCCGTTAACCATTCCGTAGGTAGGCCAAAAATCTGAACCCATAATTCACAAATATTAAAATCATAGCATGACGGAGGAGTATTGGGTTCCAGTCTTTAATTAACAACAGGTGGTTTGAAAATGACCAAGGGCCCTGTTCCAGCACTTTAGCCATATCTGCTTCAGACCAAATTTAATTTCAAAGGTACCAGGGCCAATCAGGGAAATCTTTACATTTTCCATCCTCCATGCCTTCCTCATTGTGTTTTGGAAGGCTTGGATATTGATTTTTGGTTGCTGATAGAGTTGGCCAATAAGAGACAACTTACATTCATTGATTTTTTCTGCAGGAATATCCTCGTCCACGGCTATTATCTTCCTTTGCGCCCATAAACCACCTAACCTCTTGCAAAGGGCTGCGAGTCGAACAGCTTCCTCTTTTGACTCTTCCATGGAAACTACACGAGCACACGGCTAGGGACTCGGCGATGTTATCAACTAGCTCCAGAAGAACAGTCGACTACGATCTTCCGTAAATGGTTGCCGACGGAATCCATTAACATTCCCGGGTGAAGCAGTGCATCGAAGGGAATAAAACAAGATGGGAAAAGAAAACTCAGGGGGATATTAGGATATTGTATTCAATAGAGTAGAGAAAAAGGGATTTGGGGTTGGGCTGCGTAGATCTAGGGTTAGGGTTTGGATTGGGTGTAGCTGCCATGATGGCAGAGGGAGCTCTTCACCAAGAGAGGGCGTTTGACCCTAAATCCTTTCAAAGTTCAGAATGCTCGATTTTAGTTAAACCATCAAGGCCCTTAAATCATCTTTGAGAGAAGTAAAAATGCAGAAGCTTTTGCGATTTAAAATTGTAATTGACTATTGTATTCCCTTTTAATGAAACCAACACGATGTAGTATGCACGTATCAATCTGAATTTAGACCAATGAATTTATTTCATGTACAAGCGCAAATTTCTTAGTTTAGAAGTTTGCTTTCCTCAAGATCGACACATTTTTTTTCCTTATTAAATTCAATTTGTTAAGCGACTAGTGATTAATATAAACGCATTCGAACGGTCAACATGTTTTCTTTTTCTTTTCAAAATATCATTTTTTAACATTGGATGAAAATTACTAATCTCGACATTCAGGAAATGATATCACACTATGCATTATATAGGTACAACAAATGATTCTCATTAATTGCACGCATGAAAGAATGCAAGTTGTGCAACAAAGAAGAACTTGGTGCTTAGGAAATAAGAAAAATGACACAAATCATCAACAAACTCTGGTCAAATATGTGACATGATTTATGAACTTTCAATTTGTTCAATATTATCTTTAAATTTTAGCCTAGTGTGCAATATAATTCTTGAACCTTCAATTTGTTTATTGTGGCCCTTTAACTTTTAGTGCATGTTCAAACTAGTCCTCGAATTATAAGAAAATATTAAATATAGTCCATGAACTTCATGGAATGACAATATTGAATATTTTCATATAGTTCAAGGATTTGTTTGAACATCTACAAAAAAATTTAGTGATCATATTAAATATATTAAAAGTTTAAGAACTACATTACACACTAAAACTCCGTTCGTTTCGTGGAAAATATTTTCCAGAAAATGTGGTGTTCGGGGGGGGGGGGGAATAATTTGCTAAGGAAAATGTATTCCAATCAATGAAAAATATCATTCTAAAAACGGAGAAAATGTTTTCCTTCCAAAAAGGAAGGAAAACATTTTCCAAAATCTGTAACAACCTCCCTCTTCTCTCTCCATTTTCTCTCTCCTCTCTCCTCTCTACTCTCTTTCCCCACCCCAGCCGAACTCCTTTCTCTCTCCCTCTTCCTTTTCTCTCTAACATTTCTCTCTCCCCTCTCCTCTCTTTCCCCTCCCCAACTGAACTCCTCTCTCCCTCTCCCTTTTCTCACTGACATTTCTCTCTCTTCCTTTCTCTTTCTCTGTATATTTTTAAATTTCAAGCGAACACCATAAAATATTGTCATTTTCCGGGAAAATGACTTGGAAAATATTTTTCAGAGATGCTGTATTTTTCGTGAAACGAACGGAGCCTAAATTAAAGGGAATGCCAAAGTTGAAAAAACAACCTAATCATTTGAATCCTTGTTGTGGGGCATCTATAAACTATACACCCTATGGTTGAATCATAATGACTTACTTCAATTTTGTTCCTCTCCCCCCGTATAAAACTCCGTCGGATCCTTCCTGGAACATAACCTAGAATTTGATCTTCATTATCGAAAAACCCCGAGCAGACATACCATTGAGAAGAAGAAGTGATTCATTAAAATTTAATGATCACATTAAGCAAATTAAAAACTCATGGGCTACATGATATATTGAGCCAAATTTTATGAACTATCAATGTGACTATCCTAACGAAATAATACGAAACATCAACACTTCAGTAGCAAGGCGTCACAATGGTTTGGGCAAGGTTGGCCTTGTCATGGCAATACTAACCGTAGGCAAGATCACCTTACATAAATCTAGAGGAGGCTAGCCTCGCACATGGTGGCAAAGACCTCCCCCAAATCTGAGCAAGGTTGAGCAAGCGTTGTGACACTAGTAAGCGGTCGACGAGGGCTTCACAATCCTTACTTAGTGGTCAGCGAGCTTTGACGAGCTTTGATGACCAGGGATCCTCATCAACCACGATAATGAAGAACGAAAAAGAAGGAGAAGGGGAAAGAAGAAGAAGAAGAAATTTTTTTTTCGATGAGTACCCTTATCAATCGGAAGATTTGGCCAGCCAGCAAGTTTAGACCTTTTCTTAGAATGGTATGATCATTTCAAATCTTTTTTTGAAATAAAATTTATTTTGAATCATCTCTTGAGAAAACGAGAGCACTGTAAGCTTTAATTGGAAAGTTTTTCCAAATAATGACATAAAACGGATGTCTACGACTCTACGTCTATTTGATTTTAAAGTGGGCCACGATCAACGGGAACTAGAATGGGCCTTTTTATTGGGCTACGATGTCTGGGCTTTCTTCACCACCCCAACATCAACCTGAAAGACGAGAGACCTGAGAACGAGACGGCGCCAATGCTAGGGTTTCGGATTCGCCTCATCGCGCCACCGCCGTTCCCCAACCCCCGCATTTCAATAATGGTCTTCCTCTTCGTTAAGCTCGTTTTATTCCCTTCATAAGCTGATAGCATACCATCTCTCTCTCTCTCTCTCTCGCATTTTCTTGATTCGAAAGCTTGCGCTTGACGAGTGATGTTTTCGCCTTCCGATGGACATTGGGATCTTTGTCGTTGCAGCTCGATACCCTGTTGGTTTTCCTACTCGATAGCATGCGTCTGCTGGCTGCTTCAAAACTCTTGATGCGATTCGGGCTCGTTTTGGATTGATGTCTCCGTTCTTGCATTTTTTTTTCGAGCAGGGGGGAACGCATCGATGATGAGTTAATCCTAAATGTCATCTTTGCACTATGATTTTCCCGTGAAGAAATAAATTGGGGAAGGTTTTATTCTCTGAGATGCTCCTCTGCTTCCTGCCCTGTTTCGTCTCATCAATGAAAGACCTCACGCGACCCTCACTTTCTCGTTTACTGCCCTGTTGTTTCGGAGGATCGATGATGTCATTAATTTCTGCGTTATCTATCTGCAGCTTCCCCTTGGGGGAATGAAGATGACAATCGATACGTGCTGAGATCCTCATCTTTTTTACTTCTTTTAGACTATTCAATCGACTCTCTGAATCCGAGACTTTTTGTTTTGGCGAAACTCAAGTCTTCGTTTTCTGAGATGAAATGTCCATCTGCAGCTATGGTTTAGTGCCATCGTTTGTGATCGGCTCTGCTATTTTCTTTTGCTTTTCATAGGCCAATGATGCGAGTTTTATGTGTCTTTGTTCTCTTTTCAAAAAAGCGCATTGTTCCGTCTTTCAAAAGATTCGGTGAGAAGCGATTAATATGGCACCTGAGATTTTCTGTAGCATGAGAGTCTGCAATGTTCTGTTTTCAATGTTGTTGCATTCGAGTTGCATTTCGTTAAGTCGAAGCATCATATGGCACAATGGCTAGCTAGAAATGGATGGTGATGGTCGGCAAAGTAGCGAATTGAGTCTGCGCCGGATAATGTTGTCATTGTAATGCAGACGAGATGTGAGTCTGCTGCTCAATGAAGCAAGAAATAGCACAACTGGTTGAATGACCGGGTCGATTGAAAGCCTCCCAACAGCTTTGTAGTTGAGAGAATCATCTTGATATCTAAATTTGCCAAATCCTCGGAGACAAGGGAAACATAATTTGGGAGGCTGTGCATTTCGCACTAGCCATGAAATGATGAGATTATCGAATGGCAGTGCTGATCTCTCTTGAGATTGGTATGTGTTGACGATATTTGATTTGGGAGGCAACGTGTGATTGTGTCCTTTCCTTCTGTTGAACATTCATAATCTGCAGAAGCAGAATGTTACTGAAGCTATGACTTATCAAATAAGAAAAGGAAAAGGGAAAAACAGATGCTCAAGATAAGAACCGAAGGCTGGGCATTGTCATGGAAATAGGAAGCTCCTATCCAATCAGTATTGCAGGAATCAAAAGCCACTTTAACATAGTAATAACAGTCCTTTTCGTGTCCAATGAAAAGAGAAAAAGGAGATGGTAAGGAGCAACTTAACACATTCCCACTCTCTTCGGACGTGACAGTAGGAACCTAATTCATCAAGAGTCCATACAGAGTCGGGATATTGATCTAAAAAGAGAATCTGATGGCTTGCCCTGCCTTAAGTTTCGCAAGAGAACCACTTCGAGGAGATTAAGTACCATATGAACACCAGCAGTGCAGAAAATCACTTTCCGCCGTAGTTGGGGCAGTCGAACCAGCTCTCGTATCATCACGGGCGGCAGCTTTTTGTGCTCCAATCTTCTTCTTCATATCAACATAGTGAAAACAGTTCATCGATATATTAGACCGCTTCGCGATGTACGCAAGGTAATTCTACGGCACCGGAAAAGAACCCTCTTAAGTGCTTTCAAACTGGAGAATATGTGACAATAAGCTACATTTTAGACAGTTAATTATCAGATTACAACAACACGAGGAAGCCGAAAAACGAAAGAACCAAAGAAAACATCAATTTACAGCAGAAAAGACCAACAGCAAAAATCTCCCCGACTTCAAACATCTAACGCACGCGCCACCATCTTCTTTGACGGGCTTTATCTAGACACCAGTCAGCTCTCACTTGGTGGCATTCACATCTTTGACGGTATCTACAATTACCTCCAATTTACTGCACTTCTTCAAATCCACGGGCTCCACCACAAACTCCTCCGGCGCCACAGGTCGCCGGTTCCCGAATATTGTCCACAAGTACAGGACTACGAATGCCCCCAAAGCGCCGCTTCCCGTGCCGAAAATCATCGCTGCGAGCACTTTAAAGAAACAATCGTTCTTCCTATGGACTCCCGGATTCTTCGTGTTTTGAACCATGGCTTGAGGATCCAATGGCTCGGAGTGCATCCATTGGGGGACATGCCTGAGCTTGAAGCTCCAAGAATAGATAATGCATGACTGGCTTGAGTTCCCATTAGAAGAGCTCAGACCCACAAACACATCACCCTCCTCCCACATTTCCCACAAATCCACGAATCGAGTGAGCGTCGGATCTGACGGCCGAGATTCAGAGGACCTACTCACCCTAACCTCCAACCGTCTCGACCCAGCTTCATAATCTATCCAAGAATGGAACTTGCTCCCACCATTCAGCACCAAATTAAGTGAAGACGCGTTCTTCACTTTAGCAGGCCCGAGGCCACCCACATCAATCGCCACACTGTTCTTCACCGAATCGAATTCGACAGCGACGGTTCCATTCAAAGTCCCGTTCTTTCCCAGAGGAAGCCCCAAGGGACTATCTTTACCCCCAAATTCATCGACATTCAAACCGCTTGGAGACAGAGCAAACGCCAAGCCATCTCCATTACCTCCGGACAACGAAAACGAGAAGTACGTCGAGAAAGAGACCAGATTCTCCGGATTACCTTGCACGATCTTGATGGGTCTCTTGTACACGACCGACCCGGCGCTGGGCCCCCCCGCGCCAGTCAGCTGAACCGAGGAACCCCCGCTGAGTACCTTGGCATCCCCGTACATTGCGATGTTGGACGCGAAGTAGGCATCTTCAGCGAACTGGCCGAAGGAAAAGGAGGGACCCGGGTCCGCAGACAGGGCTCCGAGGGAGACCACGACGAAAGCCAAGGCCGAGAAGGTCCCGAGGTGGGATGCCGACGCCATGGACGAGGTGGGTTCGCGCGAGCTCGAATCTCCAGGGGCGAGACGGGAGGGAAGAGAGGGCTAGTGGGTCGCTAGGGTTTGGTGCGAGGACGATCCCCTCCTCTGCATTTACAGCGAAGTGAAACGAATTTCTCCTCCTTTCTTGTTTTTTTTTTCTCGGGGTAGCTTTTCTTTGTGGGGAGTGTGCTGCAGTGAGAGGAAACCAGTGGAAGAAAGTAAAGAATGAGAGAGGAAGAGAGAGAGAGAGAGGGTTGGGAATGGGAGGTTGTGAAAATTAAATACGTCTCGACTCGTTTCCTGCAAGCGCACTGACTCAGCTTTTTGCTCAGTGGCTGCTGACCGAGGGAGGGGAATATAATAAAGGCTTAGTCTTTTCAGCCATGCCCCTCGGTTTCCCAGGATTTGCCTGTTTGTCCCTCCCGTGGGTAGGTCCTCTCTCGCCTTTTCCAGCCTTTGCATCCGATGCATTCCAGTCCCGAAGTCCTCATCTCTGAAATTGTTCGATCGATTCACACCTCCTACCCGGACGACATCTCTTTCCCTTTCCCGTTCTCCTTTCCTCTCTCTTCCGTCGTCCCACTCCCTATCAGGAGGGCTTGAACTCGCCTGAGCTCGGCCCGGCCTGATGGGAATAGCACGAATTGCGAGCTCCGAGACTTAATGAGATCCTCAAGGTTAAAGGTTCCGGCCTTCCGGTCATAGATGAGATACTGATGGACGCCATCACCGTTCCATTGGCCAAATGTTATGCCTTCTTACCCCGCTGCGTATTCGAAAAGATCAATGTCAATTCCGCTGTGACGATGAAAAAGGTTATACATCATCTTCAACGCGATCGAAAAATTGTACTAAAGTTATCACAATGATAAGATGTTGTACTAAAATTTATCGAAAAAATACCGGCGTTGGCTCACGTCTTTCTTATAATTGGACATAGGGTATTTGTTAATACCAAAAAAGAAAAGGAAAGGAAAGAATAGAACTCAGGAGAAAAGGGCAGTTAGTCAGGGCTTCGCCGACCGACAGTCAAATCACAATGTCTTGGGCCATCGGGTTGATAATTATTGTTATTATTCCTCCTATGTTGAGTCTGTGATACCATTGATTTGATCATGAGCTGGTCTTCATGAGCTCACGAGGTTGGTTGCTGTACTTAGGGTTCGCATTGATGGTCCTAAAGAGTCCAAAGAAGCATGGCGAAGTGGAAGATCCTTAAAGGACGATGATGGTGTCTCACATCTTACTTACTGATTTTTTTATGCAAGTTTTTATTGTCTTATTAACAAAACGAAATGGAATTGCAATTGCAGCAAATTCACAGGTAATTTGTACAGGTATGGATGCGAAAATCTTCTTGCCATAAGCAACTAGTTCATTGCGCTCATCATCAAAGCGAGGGCGAGCTTATCTCTCATCACCTCGAAAACTTGCCTAGAGGAGACTCGTGAAACACCTAGCACGGTCCACGGATCGGGAAAACCCACGACGGTACCGCCGTTCGCGATGTCATTCGGCCCCCGTCGGTGACCGATGCGGGTTCAAAGATGGGCGTGCGACCTAAAGGCTCTGCTCATCTTTACCAAGATATTCACCACGGGATTCTTTGCTTCCCCCATCTCTTTTCCTTCTCTATTGCCTCAATGGATTTGTTTATACACTGTTTGATGCTAACAATATTAATAGGCCAAAAGAGGGAGCGATTCAAGGTCCTCCTCGTGTCGGAGGACCACGTGGCCAGCACCAGACCGGACCGACCCTCCTTCCCATTTCTTCTTTTTCTTTTTTTCTTTTTTTCTTTTATTTATTTCCCTCTTTTTAAAAAAATATATATTATTTTCGTCAATTGGGCGTCCACAGAAAAAGGGAGGAGGAGGAGGAGGAGGAGGAGGAGGAGAATTTTAAAGGGGCGGGGCAGGCGTGCGAAGAGGGACAAATTCCACCTTGGAAAGACGCAGTTCCACCGAACCTTCGACACGCCACCGTCCGATTCCTCCTTCCCAACCCCCTCCATCTCTCTGAAAATTGTCTCTTTCTCTTTGAGCTTTTGCGGGCGTTACTTGAAGACTCATCTTCTTCTTCTCCTCCTTTTCCTCTCTTTTGTTTCTTCTCTATATTACTCATTCTTGAGGCAAGGTGGGGATTTCACTTTCAATTTCATTATTTTATGAAGTAAGATTTTCGGCACTATCAATGGAGCACAAGGAACATAAACGCTTTAACGGTCTTTAATCAACGGTGAAACACGATGGCATAAAAAGTTGTACCAGAATTTAATCGATGACAAAGTGTGATGACATAAAGATACAAAGTCGAAAATTAATCGACGACGAAGATGTAAAAACTATAATTGGAATACACATCGGTATTTAATCGGAAACGAGATATATGAGACTACAACTAAAGTTCGGAAATCGAAAGATAATGGGTTTTTGTGTTGTTTGATCAGGATTTACAAAGAGTACAATATGTCTATTTGGAGCCTGTAATTGACGATTACAAAAGGAGTTTATACAATTTAGATAAATAAATAACATCTCAATTGTCTATTATTTAGCAATACTTATCTAAAAGAGTTTAAATATCCAAAAATATCACTACTCGTCAGTTACATGTAAATTTCGTTTCCAATGAGTTCATCTCAGATAACTAGTACTTGCTCTCATTAGTTAAACATCGATATCAATATGGATGACTTTATCCTAAATAATCGATATTTGCTGAGCTTAAAAATTATCAAATACACATCAAAATCGATGTTTATGACACTTTCCCCGGATCGCTTGGCCATTAATATCGATGTTAATGACTTTTATGATATTTGTTGAGCTCAAACATATGAAAATATCGCTACTTATCATTTAAACATTGATGTCAATAACTATCACTATTTATCAAACTCTTCTATTATGGACTAAGTCTGTCATTTATCAATTATAAACAAAAGTTTTTCATTCTTTGGTGTCAAGAGATGCCCCCTTTAAAAGAATTGAATGATTCGTCAATCATTCGATTTTTTTTTTCAATAGTCATCGTGGCCCCTTGTCAGTCGCAAATTTTAATTTTTCTTTGCCAAATGTTATCTTGGTCAGATTTATCATTTGACCAATATCTTTTCATAAAAGTCACTTTTTGTAGAAAGCCTTTATGTGGTCCTCCATCTCTATCTTTTAAGTGATTGCTCATGCGTAGATGCTCTCGTTGTCAATTAAAAAAAATTGGCAAAAGTTTGGCCTTATAATTTTTCTTTTAATATTAGATTTCACCCCATTAAAATCCAAAGGTAAAGTAAGGCATATAATTCTAGCCTTCTTAAATCAAGCACAAATTGATCGATTAACTCGTTATAGTATTGATAGACTTTGCCACATGAGCAATCGCTACCTCCAGTATTGTTCTATTAAATTGAGAATGAAATTATCTTTCCATCTTTACCCAATTACACACTAAATTAGATGATAAATTAGCGTCCTAGATAAAAGCAATTTTCCACAAAGATAAAGGAAATAGCCGAAGCCTTAAGAACTCGATTGTCCTCGCTAGCTCATGCTGGTCTATAAATCGACCGATGGATTCAATAGACGATCACTCATTTTTTTCGCGATTGAAAACAACGAAGTCAGTAGTTTCAAATCAAGCAAAACAAGATGTGGCTTTCTATGTACTTACCTGATCATCCCTTTGTCGGCATCTAATTGTTGTATTATGAGTTGAGCCACTTGATCAGCATTCTCAAATTGATAAACTTGCCCTTCTGGCTTCCTAGGTTCAGGGTAGATAGGTAGATAGATTTAATCTTCCTGGCAAATCTCGATTATCAATCTTATGACAAACTAGCAAGTTGGGCTTATAGGGTGCATTTCCTACGTTATTTACTCTTGTTAAGGGGGCCCGGGGCCGAACACTTTCATTATTCGGTAAAGGTCTTACTGATGGAACATCTTGATATGCGATGTTATTATAGTCAAAGGCTTGATAATTCCCATCAACCAGATCAACTTGATTGGGATTTTTAGGCCTTTTGTGAAATCATTGCTGGTGGTTGGGTTACTTGGTTTAAACTTTTTCCATCATTCAATTGACCAAAAGGAGCAAAATATCCGGAAATTGCCGTATTGGATTAGATCGATACCAATTGATTCGATGCCTCAAGCTTCGAGATGATATCATTGATCGCATTAATGACCATCGACCTATGTCTCCATGTGTGACTCACCATCTCATTCCGATGTTCCTCAAATAGCCTCTTCATGGCTGCTCCTCCATACTTAGTCCTTATCGATTCACAAGTCGTCTCACAAGGCGCGCCAAAAAGATATTTTGTCGAAATTCGATTTTTAGGGAAATGCCTTTCACCAAAATTCGTTCTTTGATTTTTATTAAGGAGACATGCTTTGTGATGATTCTGAACAAAATTTTTATCTATAAAGGAACAAATATCGTTGATTACTGCTACTTGTCGAGCTTAAATATTCGAAAATATCGTTCCTCATCAATTACACGACGGTGTCAATGCTGATGACTTATGCCGCTCCCCAAATTCTGCCATTACCATTTAAGTCTGTCATCTATGGATTATCGTAAAAAAAAAGAGTCTTATTCTTTTTTGGTGTCGACAATTTTCATGAGCACTAAGGTTGAAAAAGACGGAAGAGCTAGAAAAGTTCAATTTGAAAGCAGAACGCAACGTTTGTAAAGTCTTGACATAGGATTCGAGTTCGAAAGGGGCAGCGACATCCGAAAAGTCAGCACCAAGGACAAACCTGCCTCTCGTGGGCAGCAGAACATGGACTGGCTTTCTCTCCTTTGAATCACAGGCGCCACAGGTAGTCCGGCGTCGCCCCCACATTCTTCTCATGGAAATCAGCTGTTATTCGGTAAATGTTCTCCAAAAATCATTCGAAAACGTAGTTCTTTGATAAGACATTCAGTTTCTGGGAAATATTTGGGGAAAGACCCTTTTTGTTTCCAAAAATTCACGGCGAAGGGCAGTTGGCTTCTCGATCTCAAAGTATGTTCTACTCAAGAACCGACCTGACCCTTGGAATAGTTTTAGACTTCGTTCCAAATAACTAAAGCGAAATTTAGTCAATTCTTCTGAAGATTGTCAATCAAACGAAGCGTTCTTGCGCTTTCCCTTTGTAAAAAGGTCACTTGATTCGCTTTCTTTCATGGAATAGAATTCAAAGTCTTAAGAAAAATCCCATAGATGCGATAATAATGAGAATTCATGAGTCCCAATTCGGGCCATAACTTCTTATGAGTCCCAATTCGGGCCATAACTTCTTATTCGAATACAGACAGGATGGTTGTAAACACTTGTAAAAAAAGCTTATCAAAATCTATACCTAACCAATTGCAGAAACCTTTCTCAGCGCATCATGATCCACTCTTTTTGCCATGTTTCTTCATTTGTTTTGCATCAGATCACTTTTTAACCGTTCATTTCTTAATTCTTTATGGCCGAGCAAATATTGGAATTCTTCATTTCAAGGCCATCGCTCAATTGAAGTTTTCGCAGGAAGTATTTCACAAACAACTTAGTTCTCGACCGCACATTTCGTGGTTCAGCTGGGGCCATGTCATGAAAGCAACTTATCGCTATTTATACGTGTACAATGTTGTTGTTCGCCATGAGAACATAATGTTCTTTTTGTTGCCAGCATAAGAACATGATGTCGCATAGCCAATCCTACCAAGCAAATGGATCGAAAAGAGGCCAACCACACTTGTCAAGTATATCGTGTAGAAGCATTCTCGTTCAGATTATCACGTTTGTCATTTCAAAGTAGTTGAAGTGAGCCTTCCTCTTACTTTCATAGTTTTCTTTTGGACATGGCGACTATGGCGGTTCGACCTTTATTTAAGATGAAATACATGAAAACTTTAAAAAAAAAAAAAAAAACCAATGTCGACTTATATGATCATATACGAACTCTTGAATAATTTCCAAAAATTTACCAAGAAATTAAAAGTCCAATTTTGTTTTCGATTAGTGAAGACGGAAATCATGTGGTCAACAGATTAAATGATTCAATATGGTCCCTCTCCTAAGATAGACAGGAGAATTATTGCTGTTCAGTGCCCACTTCTTTCAGTTGGTTTGTCTTCCTTTCTTAATTCTTTTGGTAAACTAAACCAGTAATGAATTCTTGGGTTCTCAACCATACATCGGCTGTATAAAAACTTCACCTAGCCAAGTTGTCCATATAGAGGAGGGCAGCATCTAAATTCAAGTACGTAAACACGTCTGCTGAATAACGCCGTCTGTGAGAATAATTCGCACTACTGGCCATTTGTCTTTATAGGAATATAAATATTATAGGGATGGTAAGACAATATCTCTAAGTATGCGGTCTCTCCAATTTGTTCTGCAGACAAGATGGCACGCGACAAGATCCGATCGAAATTCAAAATAGCTTGTGAATCTTGGTGGGATCGAACAAGAGGTTGGGCTTTCAGTGGAGTCGCTTGTCTTTCCTCTATGATGAGACAGACGACTGATTGAAACGAACAACAAGAATTGCAATGAGAAGAAGATTGACCAGCTCAAGCACTAAGCTTACACGCCCCGGCCCAGCATTATTATTTCTCCAACTTCAATCAGATTGTTATGATGATCCACTGGACAGAATTTTCTAATGGGTCATTACGATGACAAGACACTATTTCTCTCAGCCGGCATCGAGTAGAACTTGATCTGTAAATGTTTTCCATTCACTACCGATGGAAAACAACCTCCGATCAACACATATGATGGCCAATGGACCTATGCGCCTGCTTGCTCTGGGTCAGCACCCTGCAAATTCATCGTCGAGATATTCAAACATAGCCGTTGTCTTTGCATGGAGCCTGCCTGAAGAACGTCAATGAAAACTTAATCATCCCAACATTATCCCTGTTATCAGGCTAGGCTTCCAAGCATAGATTTTGAAAAGGGACCACGGATCATTTCTATGTTGTTCAAGTATGAAAAAAGTGCATGTTCTCTAATGATATTGTGGGAAACATATGACTTAGGATCTGATTACAGCTCATAAAGTATGAAAGTGCAGAAGAACGCTAACTTACAATGTGGTGGGGCTTCATCAAAGAGATTCCATGGTTATGCCACCTCTGGTACAATTTCATCCACATCCAAGTCTACCAAGCTTTCTTTCCCAAATAGCGCAAATCCAACAGTCACCTACAAAGCCCGAGTACATTGATTATGTTTCTTGTTTCTTGACAAACAGGTGCACAAACTACCGTTAAGACTTTCAGAATGCATGGGCAAATGTCTTTGGAGTAATCTAGGCAAAAAGTCCGCAATATGTTGAGGCATATTACCTTTTTATTCTTGCGATTCAACTTCTTGAGGCTGCCTTCAAAGCCTGCAAAAGTTCCTGATAGAACTCTAACAGTGGAACCTGGGACAAGAAGCTTGTATTTTTCTTTAGCAGATAAACCACCGATTGTGCCGGAAGATTTTCGGGACTGATGTTTTGGCTTCTTAGCAGATTCCGAAGAATCATCCATACTTGAATGTAGGTCTAGATCAAGCTTTTCAGACTTGAGGGTTTGAGACAATTGCTCTTCCTCAAAAGCTTGGTCAGTCTTCTCCTGTTCTTCTTTTGCCTTCCTGAAGATAGCCTCCATGTCATCCTCAGATACTGGCCGGGGCTTGTTTATCTGCCTTTTTCTGAATGAGAGAACCAGTACCATGGCTAAGAAAGAGAAGCATGTAATTTGAAAGCAAGTCCAAGGGTGTTATAACTTCTGTCAGAAAGATGAGTTTTAGTTTCTCAGGACACCTAGAAAGGCAGGACATGAAATTAAAAGATTCTAATGCAGATGAGGAATTGTATTCCTCGATGGGTAACAAGCACTTTTGGCTTAAGAGATTGTCAGATGGTAAGGAAAATTTAGAGAGATTCTCACAGGAAAAAATTTGCCTTCTCATTCACATTAAGCATCTGTGTAGACTGCAGTGCACAGTGGACTAAACATTAGGACAATTGAAATATCATAGTTGCAGCTAGATATTATACTTAAGTAAATATAAATAAAATTTGTGTCTTCAGAACAGCCAAATGAAGAATAGAGACATGCTGCAACTAAGCCATGACCTATCCTCTAGTTCTAACAAAGAAGAGAACAGGTTTTAGAAGCAAAGTACAGAAATGCAATTACTCACGTGTTTCCAACTTTTGATCCCACAAAGCCTCCAACTCCATCGCATTCTCTAATGAAGTCATGTAACTCCTTGTTTAAAATGCATCTTAAGAAAACACATCCTGCAAAGAGGGGCCTTGCTTTAACGGAGTAAGAACCATTCTTTAGTTTCCTCTTTTCTTGGACAGCTGGTGCATATACCTGAAATCAGAGGCTAAAACTATCAGAGCACACAAATGAATAGATATGGTACCCTGGTGGCTACATCTAAATCACAATCCAAGCAGATGATAAATATCAGGCAAGAGAGAGACAGCACCTAAAAGATAATGTGAACCACACATTCAGAAATGGCACTCTATTGTTAAATGATGGACTGGCATCCGTCAGTTTGATGATTTCATTGGAGACAGAGAGTAAAGTTGCTTCGACGTGGAAGCAATGTTAGAACTTCTAAAGGAAGCATATCAAATGTCATAGACACATTTTATTACAACAAAGATTCTAAAAGGAGCAGGACTCGTTAAATTGACCATGCATCATGAAACTGAGCAGGTAACTCACTGTCCTGGATTGTCACTAAGATTAATTATTCCTCATGATGAGGATGAGCTCCGGAAATCATATCTATCACACCTTCCAAGTTTCATGTCCCCCAGTTCTAACCTGAATATCGAGCTTCCCACCAGAAATGATAAGTTGCCTGCTCTTCCTCAGCAATTTGCAAAAGCCACCTCACTTCAGTGACGAGGCCACTGATTTCAAAGCATAAATCTTCTTAACGAGTACAAAAATATGCACTATATATCAGAACACTAATGCTTAATGCCAAGAAGGATAGTTATCAGGTCGAATCTTAGATTTAGCCTCCAAGTTCAACTTAAAAGTAAACTAGATCATCGATCCTCAATCAATTCCATGTATAACTCCCCGTGTCAGCAATTTCGATGAACCACATGCTGAAAATGTAGGAGGAGAACTCCTCAGACAGTAGTAAAATGATTTCTTTCATCATCATCATCCACTGTTCCGAGGATTCCTCACTGGTCTCAAATGGTTCCACACTTGCGTACACATTCAGATACTCGAGTCAGCTACCAGCTTGTACCAAAACATCGAGATTACCCTATATTCATCTAGAACTCAACAGAAAGGTTGCGAATTCACCGAGCGCAAAGCTCATCGTCCCTATTTCACAAGTTCTAACGAGAATCCACCAAACTCCTCATCAAGCACCGAGGCCAAAAATCACCTTGAACTCGACGTCAGGGTATTTCCTGATGAGCGAGCGAGCGATCAAATCGGCGGTCTCCTGGCCCCGAACGCGCGAGACCCGGACGATCCACCACTGAGGCCCCGGCTTGGCGAGGTAATCGAGGTTGAGCTCCTCGGTCCAGGAGGTGTACTGCTTCTTGGGCTTCTTAATGAGCCGCTCCTCCACCTCCTCCCGCCAGTTATAGGCTGCCCGGCTCTCTCTCCTCTGGTTCCTGAGCTGCCTCCGCTCTCTCGCCGTCAGGGCATCGGTGCCGGCGGACTCGAGAGCCGCAGAGATTGTCGCCGTAGGAAGAGGAGGAGGCGAGGACCGTCCGGCGACTCTGGCTCTGTGGATTGGGGAGCGGAGGAGGAGGAAGGAGGAGGAGAGAGAGCGGTGGAGGTGGAGGTGGTGGCAAGGACTCCATTGGAGAAGTCCTTGCTTCATTTTCGTCCTCTGTGGATAGGATGTGATTTCTGCTGATTTTCTGATTTTTCCTCCCCTTATTATCCACGACATTTTACAATATATGTAGATGCTACACTATAAAATATAATAATGTTGTTTCGATATTCCTACAATTAAATTTATTTTTTCATTTTTAAAATTTTGAGAAGAAAAATCATAAAAAAAGTGGCATGATTAAATAATTCTTTTTTTATATAGAAAAATGATATAAATAGTTCATAGATTTTAACTTAATATGCAATATAATCCCTTGAATTTGTAATTTATTCAATGTGATTCATAAACTTTCAATAATTAACATTTTCATATAGCTTAAGAATTGGATTGAACATAAACCAAAATTTTAGGGGTTACCTTAAATAAATTGAAATTCTAAGGACAACATTCGTTTTAAGGATCATACCAAATAAATTAAAAATTTATAGACCGCATTATATATTAATTCAAAATTCATGAGTCATTTGTTTTGTTTTCCCTTAGTTTTTCCGCTTGCACTTTTGAGCCAAATCTTAAAATAGCATTTGAACTATTATAAGAAGACTATTTGCGTGTCTGCTTATTGATATCTGTTTATTTCAAAAAGTTTCAATCGTTTTTTCTCAAATAAAAATCAAATTTAATGAGTCGCAAAAATTTAAAAGGAAATGTTATAAGTAAAACTCGATATTTCGAGCCTTCACTATCTAGAATGGTAGATTACGACTTAATGCCACCTTTCAAAGGGTCTAACTTTGGTACGGTGAGGAAAGTTATTTTTACATTGATTGTATCACTCGATCAAGGCCTCTTGAAAAAACAAGATTCAATACGTCTCACCATCGTTAGACGTAATTTCAATTAGGATGACGAATAAAAAGCGTTCATTGTGGGCTCGCCTGTATCTCGACGGATCGGGTGGTTAACAAATTCAAATAGACACATCATTGCAAGCACCTCTAATGGTCGTGCATGGAGACATTTTAAGCCCAGCCAATCCTTCTGACTTCTGAGTGGTTGATTTTGAGGGATGACTCACGTGGGTCTCATGCGATCCGGGGTGCTGATGGACCAGATCTAACTCTTCGCTTGATAGAATTGCTAATTCTTGGGCTTAGGAATAGGAACGTGATGGGTCGATGGGCTTTAAGCCCATCTGAAGTCAGCCCATCTGAAGTCCATCAACCTTGGTCTCACGTCACAAGAGGGGGACTCCATGGCCACGAGCATTGGACCATTTCGCCATCCTCGGTCTGGATGCCGTCTCCAGTCTTATGTGAACCGAACCGAACCGAAACGTAAACCAATCGAATCGCCTGATAAAGGAAGAAGAATTCTCCGCCCCCAAACCGAATCAATGACTGGGTTTGAGTTGGCTCCGATCGAATCCATGTCGAACACCCCCCGATCGGTCATCGTCGTTAGACGAACACTCATGTTCCCCTGCAATCGCAGTCCCGGAGTCACGAGTTGAGAGGTCGCGCATTAAGAAGCACCGATACTCTCTGAAACCATTCGTATTATGTCGGATACTCCGACGCTTTTCGGGACTCTACATTTGAATGAGTGACTTTTTATTATATTTGATGATGGAATGATGATTTTTTTTCTTCTTGTTAAATATTAAATTTAATAGTAGAATGTGGATTGCTTTTTTTTTCCCCCTTCAAGTTTTATGGATTGTTACAATGAAATGTAGTTGAATTTGTCAAATTAAAACAATGAATGATATTACAAATGTAGGATTATTGTTTTTAGTATAGATCAATTCTAGGCCCTTATTATTATTATTATTTAGTTATTTATACATTTATATATAAGAATATTTATTTGATATATAACGTATCGAAATTCTCTACTTTTTGAAAAATGACGTGTCGGCGTGTCGCGTTGCGTCGTGTCGCGTGTTCATGTCGGTGTTACATTGGTTGCGCACCCATTCGATCCTTATTTCGTGACTATTCTCTTCGCGTCAATTTCTATAAGGGAACCACACATCGAAGAACCCCCAGCATTCATTTTCAAATGAGGAAATTAGTTGAACCATACTCTCAATCTATTCTCCTTACGTAATTATTCAATTTTTACACGGGCAGGCTCGACCCTGGTCGTTTGTCCATTCAATGTGCTCAAGACCATTTCCGGTCGACCCAGTCGAGGTCCACTTCTTCTCAACAACGATCTTCACTTCCCCAAGTGACGACTAATCCCTCGCGACGCATAACCAGAAGACCGGATCTCCGCAGAGTTAAAAGAAGAAGGATTCAACAGATGGTGGTTGGTCGGAGAGACTTCGATGCCCTTTTGCCTCTATTAGAAAACTCAAAGCCTCCCCTCAAACAAACCCGAAAACGATCTTTGCGTCTAACCTTCCCAAGGATGTCACCGTCTGCTCTGGCCTTTTCGGCACGTTGAATTCAACTTTAAAAAGAGCCCGCGAATCATCCGACAAAACCTCTCCCGAACGGATCGAATCCGAGCCATCGGTTTACGCGGGCGACCCCGTCATAGAGCAGTCCACACGTAAGCAATGAGATCTGAACGGAACAATCCTTTGGCTTCCGAGCCGAAAACACCCCGAGCCCTCCATTTAAGACGAGCTTCTTTATGGAAATTTCTGGTGTGAAACTCGAATCTTTGTCAAACATTTATTTCAGGAGCCTCCGATTCATCGAACTGGCAAAGCCCCTTGTTCTAAATGAAATAAAATAATCTTATCGTTCACAAAAAAAATTGACATATGACGCGATGCCGATGGAGGGTGAATGGATCTTTAACTAAACGACATATGCTCGAAAGTCGGTAGAAACCTCTCACTTCATCTGATATATTAAGACTGTAAATCGGTCTTAATACGGGTGGCGTTGATTTTTGTTCTTTAGAATATGAATTTGCTCGCGTAGACGCGCTCCTTCGACAAAGCTTACCCACGGATGTTCACAAGGTCACCAACCCGCGGGCACAGCCGCGACTCGGTAATCGGTACTGAGTTGACCCGTCAACTCCCGCGGGCTGGTGCGCACGTCATTGCTCTCCGCCGCTTCGCGTTTCTCCCACGACTCGGCCATTTCCCACCCACCATGCAACGACTGCTCCTCCTTCCCGCAATGCTATCCTTAATGGAAAGTCGCATGATCATTACAACGTACTGGAGCATCTAAACATTCTTTGTTGGGATTTTTCCTGGCGAGTTTAAATAGATGATCAAAGAATTCGACGTGTTTTTTAAGTTCGCTTAAGATCGTATCAATATAATTAATTTGAGCTATTAAAACCGTTTTCTCTCCCGACGCGCAAAAACCAAATCAAGATCTCGAATGATCATTATCTAAACTAGACTTGATCGATGGACTTGCTAGTGCCTTAAAATACTTATCCACATCTGCCCACGATATGAATGGATTTGTGCTTTCTTTATAAGATGATCGGGGTATTGCTCGGTGCCTGATCGGGCATAAGCAAGTGAGCCTAGGAGCTCAAGAGAATTTGCTCTTGCCTAGACCTGTTCGAAATGTGGCTCGAGCCGGGGAATCCGAGCAGGGTCATTGGATGGCGAGATCCATGACCGGGTTCATTGAAAAAGGAAACGACAGTCCGATGAACGAGTAGAGGACGACAAAGATTAACCATGACCTAATCCAAGAAAAAGTCGGCATCCCACCACAGTGAAGGCACGAAAGACGCATTCCTTATTCAAACCGTATAGAGCGAAGCATCGAGAGAGAGAGAGAGAGAGAGAGAGAGAGAGAGAGAGAGAGAGAGAGGCTTTAGGTGAAGTTGAAACTTCAAAACCAGACACGGAGGCACGTCGACAAGAAACTAGCGAGCACGTATCCATCCTCTGCGACGTCTAAACAAGGACGGCAGACCCCAGGAAACCCTCTGAAATCTTGGGCATCTAGAATGCCAAGAAAATATATTACCATCTTTGGGAAATCCCGTCGAATGAATCCGGAGTCGTGACAGTCCACCAACTGGGGAAAACACCCCCCCAAACGCGTCCAATTCATAAGAAAAAAAGAAAAGGGTTAGTGGCTCTGACGCGTTCCGATCTAATGGACACAACGAACGCAAGAAAAGAACCTCGAGCAGGCACAGCAAGCAAACCCTCTCCCTCTATCTCTCTCTATATATAGTCTGCATCGAACCATCGTTTCCTTCGTGGGGTCATCTCTCTCTCTCTCTCTCACTCCTTCTCTCTCTCTTAACCTCCTCACCCGCCAAGAAAAGAACAAAAAAACAACAGAAATCAGCACCTTAGATACATTCATTGATTCATTTCGATCTCGACAGAGAAGCTAGGAAAGCTCCATCCATGGCCGTCCCTACCAAGTTGCCTCTCCTCCTCTTTGTCTCTTCTCTCCTCCTCCATGCAGCTCTAGGTACGTCCTTCATCCCTGATGCGTCTATACCAGCTGTTCCTTTTTCCTTGTGTTGGCGTTTGTCTAATTATCTGCATTGTGCCGTTTCCTTTGGTATGTAGCCGAGATTATATGCGAGGAGATACCGAAGGACATGTGTGCGTTCGCCATCGCGTCCTCCGGGAAGCGGTGCTTGCTGGAGACCTTCGCGTCGGCGGACGGGGAGGTGGAGTACCAATGCAGGACGTCTGAGGTGGTCGTGGAGAGGATGGCCGGGTACGTTGAGACCGACGAGTGCATCCAGGCCTGCGGGGTCGACCGGAGATCGGTCGGGATCTCGTCTGACGCCCTCCTTGACTCACAATTTACCTCAAGGCTTTGCGCTTCCCAATGCTTCCAGAACTGCCCCAACATCGTCGACCTCTACTTCAATTTGGCCGCCGGAGAAGGTAACGGACTATACAAACGTCGGAATTCAATTTACAGATGCAGAAGATTAGGAGCTTCATGAATTCTAGTGACATTCTTGCTTGAAGGCGATATTAGGTTTGATAGATCAGCGAAACCTTTAATCTATTAAATGCTTTACTTCTTCTCTACTCAAGGAACTTTTCCTTCTCGTTCGCTTGGAAAAGAGTTGTCGTAGTTTGAATTGACCTTTGAAAATATTAAAGACTTAAAGAGGCCTTTCAGTTTCTTAATTTTGGAGATGAATTGTCATCTTCAATTTGCCGTAAGACTGCAGCTTCATCTTTCGTTTGAATACAACGATTCAGCTCCTGAGTTTGAGAAGATATCAGATCCAACACTCGAGTTTATTACATGATCAATTGATCATTGTCGGACAAATTATAACAGACGTCCTCCATAGGACGTTCATCTGATTATGGCTCTGCTTGCATAAACTCTTGCAGGGGTATACTTGCCTGATCTCTGCGAGGCGCAGCGCGCAAACCCTCACCGCACCATGATCGAGCTCTTGAGCTCCGGAGCAGCCCCTGGCCCCGCGTCGGCCGAGTTGTCCGCACTCCCCGCCATGGCCCCAGCTCCTGCTTCCATGTGATGGCTGACGAGAGGGACATAAACAATCTGTTGACACGTTTTTTTGTTCTATTGTGGATTTTCACTCTGTTGATTGCATGTTGAACGAGGATTAATAATCAACACACATATGTATACCATATATATACAGGCGAAAAGGGAGGGGCTACGTACTATGTTGTTATAATTTTATGTCGCTTCCAGATTTGCTGGGGATTCCATACCCGGAACGGAGAAGTGCTTTTGGGATTGTTCCAATCTTTCTAATTCATAATAAATTTCGAGGCATCGTCATTTTTTCGAGTTCCTTCTCTGTGATTTGATTCTCTGTTATCGTGGATACGAGAGCATGGTTAGATTGTCTCCCATGCAATGCGTGCCCGACAATGGCTGCCTTAGGGCGTTCCCTTGAATTAAACACCATGCTTGTTGTGATCGTTGGAGACTGCAAATGGCGTTCTTTTCAAGAAAATGGCATGTATTCGAATTATTTCGTGAGAGTTCTTGTACCCTGTGCCATGGTTGGTCCTTTGCCGAAAAGCCTGCAAGCGCGCGCTCTTGCACATTGACACCAACATGCGACAGAGTTAAACTGACGGATTGGCTCTGCCAACTTCCTTTAAGGTGTTTGGATAAGAAAGATCTTCATTAAGCCAAACTGGAAAGTTTTACTACGCCATAAGCTGATACTTGAAACTAAGCATCAACAGCAACACAAAACAACCGGCAAAATACGGTACTAAAATGCTGTTTGGTAAAAAACACATTTGAAAAGCCCATTTAAGTAATTAATTAATTTTTTTAATTTTTATTTGTCAAAACATTAAAAAATAATGTTCGGAACTTTCTTAATTTTAGATTTTGGTAACAATGTTAAAGACATCGTGTAAAAAATTGTGTAAAAAATTTTATTACAAAATAATTCATTCTAAAAATATTACTTTCATTATAACATAAATGTTGTAATGTATGCTTTGACGAAAAAAATTTATCACCCTTAAAAATTACAAACATCCTTAAACATTTCTTAAATTTATAGCCATTTGATCACGTAAACGTAATGTTGCATCATTATTTGAAACACTATTCTTCTCGTTTACGACATCCGAATCTATTGTATATTAATTAGAATCCAAATCTACTCTTGCAAAATGTGCATCATTCACGTACATTTGATAGCTCATGGCAAATGTATCATTGTATTCGAACGTATCATTCAACAAATTTTCTTCACGACAAATATTTGATGAAACAAGTTTGTCATTTCAAGGTAGAGTTGGCAAATCAAAGAGGATCAATCTACAAATTTATTTTCGTTACAGAGGAGAGTTCCTTATCCAACTCCAGCAAATACATGAGAAAAGACGAGATTCCTCTTCTTTTTTCAACTTGGGGTCTTACCACTGACCCTCTAAGCAATCCATTCAAGACCATTGTAAAGCCCTTCGCCTGTGAGGGCAGAACAAGCTTGAATATGCCAATCATGATTCTTGATGCTGTGAAGAGAGAGTGCATCGGTTATTTCTGCTAGGGTCATGGCATCTTCAAGGTCTTGTTTGTTGGCAAACACTAGTACCACAATCTGCTGAAGGTCCTCACTTCCAAGCAACCTGAATTGTTCGTCTTTCATGATGGAATCCATGCTTTGCCAGTGCTATCTATCACTACAATGACAGCATTAGTTCCATGATAGTATGTTGCCCATGATGTCCTTACCTTTCTTGCCCACCAAGATTCCAGACCTTATAACAAGCAGCATCATAAGAACAGCAAGATCAGTTCATTGATGCATAAAAAAACCAACACTTTTCTATTACTTAAAGAACATTGGCCATCATGTCAGCAGTCCATCTTCCTAGTACATGAGCTGAATTAAAACTTACATGCTTAGAAATCCGACGAATGCATCATGAGACCATATGTTTGAATTGCACTTTGATTTCTGCACTAACAAACTAAGATACATTCCAAAGCTGTTTTGTTTGAACAATCTTAATGACTAATCCATGAATTATTTCCTCATAAAAAACAAGTTTTTATCAGTGAAGACACAAGATGACAGAGAAACGAATATATAACAAAATGGCATAATGAACTCTTGTGTGAAATTGTTGGCTTGAACTGGCTCTACTAAAGATGCCAAAAATAATATGACCAAAACATATAAAGGAATCTATGAATTTGCCAAGACAATGTATTGAAGGATGAAAGCAAATTATCACAGTCCAAAGTATCCAGCTCCTGCCATTATCCAAGCACCTTAAAATGATGCATCAAAACAGAAATGCATATGCAACTTGATAAAGGCAGCATGTGTTGCGAGTACCTAAGTGAACAATCATCAGGAGTCTGAGAATTTACCAACACAGAGAACTCAAAACCATCTTAGTTAATAGAAAACCGACTTACAAATGAAATGGTATTTTAAAAAATGAAACTATATTACTCAAAGCTTGCATTATTTCGACAATATGGTAGAAAGAATTGTTTTCATCAAGAACCCTTAGCAAAAGAGTTGCGCTGGAAGCAAAACAGGATATGAAACCAAACTCACCAACAACAACAACAACAACAACAACAACAAAAACCCAAATCCTAAGCTGCGTTTTGCCGCAACGGCAAAATTCAGACCAAAACCCAATCCACGAGCAGAACAAGGAGGGCGTCAGGGGTGCGAAATCGAAATCCTAACCCAATTAGTATGATCGAATTTGAACTGAGCTAGATCTCTTCGACCTAGAAGCCAGTAACACCCAAAGGACCACCCAAAAAAAATTGCGAAATTGCTCCGCTTACAGTCGATTGCGAGTGAAAGGAGTGAAAGCAAAGACATGTTGCCAAAAACTCAGATAATCAAGATCGATTTTCTCATTGCAAAGAACAAATTCTGATGAGAGAGAACTTACATAGAAGCAGTCGAGAGCGAGCCGAGAGCGAGAGAACCTACGAGAAGTAGTCGAGAGCGAGCGAGGAGAGAACCTACGAAGCAGTCGCGAGGGAGATGAGCGAGCGACAAGCAGTTCAATCGAGAGCAGCAGAAGGTGTGAAGCGAAGAGAAGAACGTGAAGAAGAGGAACGAGAAGCCAAAGAGTAGAGTTTGTTTTTTCAAAAGGGGTAAAGTTGGACTTCTATTAAATTATCGAGGACAAAAAAGGAAATTGAGTAAAATTCATTAAGTCACTCTCAGCATTCCGAAAATGCTGAATGTTGAAAGCTACTTCAAGTAGCCTTCTGCAAAATAGCCTTCCCAAAGCTAACTTTCATCTCAAAGCTTTTTGGAAGTGCTTGCCAAACACCCTAAAATTTGCCCAAGGGGCTTTAGGACCCCAAAGGGCTTTCCCAAAGCCCAACCAAACGCACCCTAAGATGCATGTCTAAAGTATGAATCTTTTTCTAGAGGTTAGTCCACAGTGCTAGATTGGACGAAGCTTGACTGGAAGATATCAGGTGGGGACAAATCTGTCAGAGAGGACGCCGTCAAGGTCCCAGCGGATCCGCAATCCAGTTGGCTTCCCTGTACGTATGCTTTGATATTGGTCGAATGAGTGTCCTTGACAATCCCTGATTTGATAATTCCTCCACCACCTGTCGTTCTTCTTACGACATGAGATCCACCATCAACATTTAGCTTGTGTCCAAAGACCCATGGGCCTTGCCTACCCAACTTCTGTTCAAGACTCTGTGCTTCATGATTTTGGTCTGTCCGGCAGCCTTTTCAAGGTACAGTTGTCGGAAACGCATGACGTCCGACCTCAGCTTGTAAACTCTCGTATCTCTTCATGACCAGAGAGCAACACGTGGGACAGTTGAGACTTTTCCAAAAGGAAGCTACCACTTTGACGATTCCTAGGAAGGGGCCCGACAGCCTCAATGGGCTCGTCGCAGAGGCAACCTATTCTCCAATGTCAATGCCGCTCCTGCTGATAAGGCCATCTGGAGTAGCAATACTGTCGCGAATGAGCTGCCACACGAAAGAAATGAGTTCTAGGTGCAGTAGGCAGTTTCCACATCCAATGCTAGTTTTTGTCATTGACTAACCTCACCGTCCACACCGTGGGCAATATGATAACCTTTCTAAGGACAGAATTCACCGGCAGCCACTGGAATCTAAGGCAGAGCATCGGCTGGGTTGGGCGGGCTTCGTGCCCTTTTCCTCCTGGCCCGAAATTGAATCCGGCCGGCCCGAGGCTCGGGCGTGGACAAAAAGACCGGGCCATTTCGGGCCTGAACCGGAATGAGATTTTTTTTTTTTTTTTGCATTGTCGTGTAATGAACAGATACCACGAAAACCTGATTTGATAGAAAACATTTACAAAAAAACTAAGGTTATTTTTCTCCATCACTTAGCTTCTAGAATAGGAAGACGACCTAATCTGCCTTCCACCGCCCACTTCCATCCCAATGTCCTTTCATGAATATCTTCGACTTCGTTCACCCCCCCAAAAGGAAAATTAGCTCATGTCATTGTCCCTGAACCATCCTCGATGGATTGGAGCTTTGGACACGTCTCCCCATGAAGTCTAAACGTGATTCTTGTGAATTTTTTCTCTCTCTCCATTATCGACGGCACGAGATATGACTGGGTCCGCAAAAATATTCGAGAGGAACTATAGAATCTAAAAAATGCCGAATTAATTTCGAACGAGACAAATCCATCATTTCATTGCATTACAAAGGAAAGAATGTGAACTCCAATCACTCGGTACAAGGACAACATCTTGGAAGGGAATCGAAGCAATAGGAACGCCGTCCTTATTACAAGCTTTTTCTTGCCTTGGAAGGATTGGCTAAAGAATGAAGGACCCAAACAAACAGAATAATAAACGAGAATGCTGAGGTTACAAGAAGAAAAACTAATATTCCTTGCGGCAAAAATACAGAACAAGAGGGAACTAAATAAGAGGTGATTGGAAAGTTGTCAGCATTTTGGCAGGTCGATAGGTGGTGGTGGCAACGTGGTCGCTGGAGTTGGCCCATTCTCGACGATGAATGCCGTGGCCAGGCCCCAGGGCAAGTGGACGTCTAGATGGCAATGCATGATCCATGCACCTGGAATTATACATACCATACAAGAATAAGATAACATCAATCAACTAGATAAATCGATAGAAGTTTGAATCATGTCCGAGGAAAGATTAGCTTCTGATAATCGGTTGCTATGATTATAATTTGTTGAAGAACATCACACAAAACCCCGATTAAAGAGGCGCGGAGGCATGGAAACTCACCTGGATTATTAGCTTGGAATCGGATGGCAGCCCACCCTCCGACGGGGACGCCAATCGTGTTCCGGATCTGCGGATTCACCAGGTTGAACTTCTTCCGGTCGGTCTTGGGGTTGAAGTTGCCAAAGCCCTGAGCCAGAACGTGGAAGTTGTAGCCGTGGAGGTGCATGGGATGGTTCTCGATGCCTATAAGCGAAGTGTCCTGCAGTATCATCTCGACCGTGGCGTTGTACTTCACTTTCTTGACGCTCGTCTTCTTGGGCGGGAATATGAGGGCTTGGTTCATGCTGTTGTTTTGGTTCGTGTAATCGAACGCGACCGGTGGCTTGTTGGGGAAATCGGCGGTGTAGATTCCCCGGACATTGAAGAAGAACGCTTGCAGAATGGATAGCCTCCTAGGGAGCTGGAAAGAGGCGTTGTTCATGCTGGCCGAGAGTCTCTGCCCGTTGGGCCCGCCGCAGGAGTTGTTCCCGGGCACACCGCATGGCGCCAGCCCCAGCCCCACCGTCACAAACATGTGCTCGTCGACGTGTCGCGGCACCGGGACCCAGTGTGGCGCGCCGACCAGCCCGGTGATATTGCTGTTGAACTTGTGGGCCGTGGGAGTGTCGTTGAAGGCCGGGAGGATCGGCATTCTCGGGGCGGAAACGGTTCTAGGCGGGGCATTTTTGTAAATGAAGATGCCCCGGGTGGTCGTGTTGTCGAATGCCACGTTGGGGGCGCTCGCATACGGGCTGGCCGCCATGTAGTAGGCCCCGGGGACCTGATCGGTGGTGAGGAGGACGTCGGTGGTCTGGCCAGGGGCGACGAGGACGACATCCGTCACGTACGGGTTGGTGTATGAGGCGTCGACCGCGACCACCGTCATCTTGTGGCCGGCTACCTTGAAGAAGAGCTGGTTATTGAGGGCAGCGTTGATAATGCGCAGCAGATAGGTCTTCCCTTGCTCCACCTTATACGTATACGTGAACTTGGCTGAAAATTGCATTGATAATTCATGAAACAAAACGTAGGTTAAAAAGAAAGTATAACCTAAATCCGTAAAATGCACACGTATTAACCAATTACTTACGATTTTGAGAGCAATTATAGAGATCCCCGGGCCTGCCGTTGATGGTATAGGCGTCGGAGTTGTTCGGCGCGGCGCCGGTTGCCAACGCTTGGTTTTCCACGTCGATGACGTTAGCATTCCACCACTCACCTGCGGTTGCATCAAACGATAAATTTTTTATTGTACTCAGGACAAGATCGTTCGTTTTTGCGTAATTATTAAGAAATAGGGAGGCACCATACCAAATAAAATGGGAATTTCTCTGTGGGGCTTAGGGAACGGGTACTTGTGACCCTCTCGGGGGCGGATGATGAGTGCTCCGTGAACCGTCGCGCGGAGCCATTGGAAATGAGCATGCCACCAAAGAGTCCCCTCCTGTCCGGTGATGGTGAATTTATAGGTGTAACTATTCCCGGGAAGGATCGGGCACTGTGTGATGTATTCGGGCCCGTCTGCCCAGCCGCTCAGTAGCTGAAACACTCCATGCCTGCATGTATTTCAATTTAATCTCTTGTCAATCAATTCAAGATGCCATTTTTTTTTCTCCATCATTGTTTGAAGAAGGCAAACATTGAAATGACTCGGAGCAAATTACAAACTGTTTACTTAACATAGGGAAAAAGTCGAAAGTAATTTGGACTAACAATGGAAAAGCTGGGAAAATTAAGGCTCTTAGAAAATACTGTCATGCATGTCGTTGGTCAAAGTCAAACCAATCGGATTAATAATGGGAATGAATCGATAGTTCTAAGGTTCGATACCATAAGCTTCCTTGGAAGAAATCTTTACCAGTGAATGGTGAGGTTGTAAGGTGACTTGTTGAAGACGTGGACCACAAGCGTGTCGCCCTCCCGGACGTGTATGGCCGGACCCGGAAGGCTTCCGTTGACCGCCGTGATCACTCGCCGTTGGCACAACCGATTCACCGTTAGATTTTGCACCTGAAAATTTTTGTGAATATTTCATAAAGTTGATATAATGTCATTATCCACACAAAAAATAATAATAATAGCGTCAACTATTATCAGCACCAACAGCTGCAATTTCTTGCAAGTAAGATTCTTCTCGCTGATTGGGCAGGACCCCATGATTATTTGCATTCGGATTCGCACACCTTGAGTTGGAGTACGTTTTGATAACAACACATTCGGAGGATGACTAATGTTTTCACCCAAAGGCGAAATGCAAGAATCAAACATACGGAACACACACAATGAAGAGCGCAATCGGAAAGGTTGAAAAAGCAAAAGCCAAGCACGTTACATGAAATGTGTGCTCCACGATTGCAGCCGAAGCCATGGACGACGTAGCCACGAGAGCTAAAGCCCACAAAATCAACAAGTCGGGACGCGCCATGCCGGAGAAGAACACACAATTTCGGAGGTATGAGAAGCTGATTACAACAACAGAGAAAGGTTGTCCTTTTGGTTGTTGCTGTAGGAAGCGGTGTTGTTCTAGAGAGAGCTTGCGCAGAAGAAGAGCTGGTGTTGCTTGCTGTGCATGCCTCAACCCGAGATGCATGCAGCTACATATATACAGAATGGAGAGAGACGACCATGCGAAACCCTTTCCAAGGCAATTCGTAAGCGAGAGAAAATGATATTAGAATAAGTTAATCGTCGTCCTTGACGATCGATCCCTCGGGTTGGCGTTGGTAGGTCCAGCCGAAGCTTCGTTATCGAACAGCTTGAAGTTGGCCATCCAAATTATGCATAGAGAAAAATGTAAGGAAAGAAAAGTCAGACAGTGTTGGTTCTTCAAGCAAGCGAAATCCTCTGAAAACGTCAACACAACATCCTTGGGGGTGATGATGATAAGATGTCCAACATCGGTGTCCGTGGAAATTTTTTCCCTGTCTATGCCGTGGGTTGTATTTTCATCGAACTCATTTTGGATGGCACGCAATTATTGTTGCGATCTCTACATCCTGTGAAGGACGGTCAATGTCACCTTGAGAAATCCAAACCCAAACAGTAATTTGTGCGTAGTAGGTACTCATGACAGCTGTATCGGCTTGAATCATCCAATGGGTTGTCCAGTCAAGGGATGTGAAAAATTGACAAAAGACAACTTTGGGAGAAATGCCAATGGGCTCCATGCTAATCCCCCATGCCTAGTTAACACTTGTTTTGTCTAATTTTGGTCGAAATCAATCTTAGGGTTCCTCCCTGGAAGTTACTTTCTTCTTTATTGAAATAATAGTTCCAAATAAGTAGGTCTAGAATGATACCCTTTTGGCCAAAGTTAAAGTTTTTGTCTATTCGACAGGAGTATAATGAATCAATGACATGATTAAGTGAAGATAGTTCCACCTTATATTCCAAGAAACATCTGGAATTCAATAAATGAATTGCTCGTGTCGACGACTGTTGAACAGCTAATTAACCAAGTCAATTTCTTGCGAAAGTTCAAAGTTGGACTATTTCGTTCCATTCAGCCCCCTCCTCCATTTTTCTCGGTCCAAAATTAGAAACGAAGGTAAAAATTGGGGTTCTTTACTCATTCTTGAAATTTGCATTGCTATCAAATTTTCACTTCCGACGATGCCAGCCGTGGTACCATAGAATCATTCCATATGCTGCACGTCAAAAGCCCTAGCAAGAAAATAAGGAAAAATATAGTCAAAGGGAACCAAGGAGGAAAAAAAAAAAAGGGTTTCGTCTGACATTCACTCAGGTTCCTTGGGGCGCACCCATATGGAGATTTCACGATTCTAGACGAATTATTAAAGTCGACGAAAAGAAACATTTGAGGGCTGATTTTGATCAACTAGTCTGCCTTCGTTCGTTAACGTTGTCCAAAGCGCCTGGTAATGCCGCACGAATCTCCTTCTCCGAATTAAGAATTGTTTTGTTCTTCCGTAGGTTTTGGGAAAGAGGAGAGGCGTTTTGGAGTTGAACTGTTCGTTATGGATTAGGTAGCGGCTGACTAAAGAATTGACATTTTCCAAGCCGATGGATGAGGGTTGGCCACTTGCCTCGATCGAGATCATTTGCATGGTCTGATGGATGGAAATTGATCCCGGGGTCAAGCCGTTCAAACACTATGTTTGAAAGTCGAGACTCCGAGCCCCAATTCATCGTACGTATTAGTTGGCGATGTCATCTCATCTCGCGTGAAGAGCAAAAGAGCCAAGCCGGACATGATCTCTCTCTTTCCGTGTATGCATTGTTGGGTTTTTCGTAGACTTCGAGGATTACGCACGCGGTGAATGGACCAGTGTTCAGATTAAAACGATGAAATTAGGGGACAAATCCAGGGACTGTGATCAAAACCCATTTGCCATCTAACTTAATCATCGATAGGGCCCCGAAAAGTCAGTCTTTGTAAGGGAAGTTAGGGTTTGCCTCGGCTTTCTGACTTTCGTGTGGTGGATTTCAGGAATCTATGTTAAAAAAAAAACATGGACAAATGTGAACCCTACAAATGTGAACCCTAAAATCGAATATGACATATTACCGGAGGAAAATTCAAGTATTATTTCGATGCGTTGTGTATTTTGGGATAATTTTACAAAAAAGCCATAAATTTATTGTACAACAGTCGATTTAGTCATAAACATTACAATTATATCACTTTAATCCTAAATCTTTAGATAATTTAACAGTTTCGTCCTAAATATTTCACGTGTGTCAATTTAAATATAAATCTTCATATATTTAGTCCTAAACATATTATTTGAATAGTTGACTGAAAAAATTACGTTGACAAATTATTAGATGGTGTAGATTAAATTTACAAATTGTCAGAAGGTTTAGGATAGGGAAATTGTCTAAGAATTTCTTAACCTACTTCGCTTTTGCTTTTTCAATCTTAAACCTTTTAATTATGTCAATTAAGTTCTAAATCTTTCACAAATTTATCAATGTATTTTTTTTTGTTGAAAGAAAGATTTCATTCATTTATCAAAATAATGCATGAGGGGTATATAGAAATCTTTCAAGTACATAGATTTGATTTGGCCAATTTTTGTTGTAAATCGCTGACATGAATGCCAACCATCCTACGTGGCACTATCGATACTGGCATTGACAAATCTTATTAATATCTATATATAAATTTTTTTATTTTTTATTAACTTATATCTTTGTCTTTCTTTCTTTTTTCTCCTTTTCCTCTACCAGTTGCCTAGCCTCAGTGATGAAGACTATTGACTAACGAGGTTTGCCCTCGCCGACCTCAGGCAAGGTCACCCTCCTCAGCCCCGATGGCCTTAGGCGAGATCATCCTCGGTGGCCTTAGGCAAGGCTCAACCTTGTCAAATATATAAAGGGTCCCCCTTGCTTGAAACAAGCAAAGGGCAACCTCACCAGCCCTAGGTGAACCTCTAGCAAGGTCAAGCCGCGCCCAAAGCTAGAGTGGCCAATACTTGTCGGTCTTTGGCAAGGACAAGCCTCACATGAGACCAGCGAGGGCAACCCTTGCCATTTATAGCCTCTGGACGGTCATTGGCTATCATAGAGTTTGGGTGATCGGCAGATGAAGAAGAAGGGGAAAAAATAAAATAAAATTTGAAAATATATTAAAATATTAATTAATTTTGTCCATGTAAGCCCCATTCATGCCAAGATGATGCTGATGTTAGCAATTCTCGGCCAATTTTGGCCCGATGGAGTGTATTGACAAAATTTTGAAAAATTTAGAATTGAATTAATAAAAATATAGTAAGCTTAAGATTTTTGGACAATTTTTCTAGTTTAGGACTAAATTGGCACACCATTGAGAGGTTTAGGACAAATAGTCAAAAAAAAAATTTAAGGCCAAGTTAGCACAATTGAAAGATTTAAAACTGAGTTGACAGCCGAACAATAGGTTTAGAACTTTTCCCACAATTTTCCCTATATATACTCTATCTTGTTCCCTCTACACACAGCACGAAAAGAACCGATGCTCTCCATCCTTGAAAACCACTCGAAACACTTCTCCCACTATTACAGAGAACCACAAACCATATAAGCTCATGTAGTTAAACGACCAATTGGGAAATCCAAACAAAGTAAAATAAAAATAAAAAAATACTCCATACCAACCCAAAGTAGTAGCTAGAAGTATCTACTACTGAATGTAAAGTAAATGATCTTCCTGTTTCTAATAGTTTACCAAACCATAACGGTTTCATATTCAAGAGTTGTCCAAAGAAAAAGCATATGAGTTCGAGACCAACCACATCTCCTCGTAAGTTAGCTTTAACGGCCGATGAGCTGATCAACTAAGTTGTCGATGATATTACAAGTATGTTTCTTTATACTTTGTCTCTTGCGGGCGCCCGTCGAGAATAAAGGTTCACCTACAATTCAACGGACCGCCCACGAAAACGACTCGCCCGCAAAGACGCACGGACCATCGTTTGGTTCCATGTCTCTTTAAAAGAATAACTTGCGAAGCCATTGTTTGATGGATGTCGTGCGTAGACGGAAATCCGTTATGCAGCGAAATTCTGTGCAAGTCAACTGTTCAACAATAGTACTGTATTTATTGTTGGGAGTGCATAAAAGATGTCCGACATCTTAAATTAGGGAGATTGCCAAGCAAGCTCGAGCCCGAGTTTATTAACTCATCCAACTCGACTCATTTTTACTCAAAAATTTAAATTGTTGAGTTATGAGCCAACTAGGATCATATAATCCATATCATATCAATTCTTCGATATATGAATTTTCTGAAATAATTCATGCGAGGATCTCAACAATTCCCTCTTCATGCGCATAAGCTCAGTGTCAAATATGCACTCTTTAATTTAAGTATCACTATGTATCAAAAAATCTCAATAACTTTAATCTCCATCGAGATCCAACTTCATTTCTGATCTCTTTTATCTAGACCGAATTATGAAGTCCACCATCGAGGACACCCAGAGACATTGGTCACTGAATTTCTTTCTTGAAATGTTCACCAAACCAGATTAGGAGCCAATCGATTTATCGTAAGCTCTATTAATATAGGGAGACTACGAAGAGGGAACCTTAAACCAAACTTATTAGTATATTCCTCTAGACCCACTTTCACTAAAAAAATACTCAAGTCATTGAATTATAAGTCAATTAGAATGTATTAGTCACTTTACATCGGATTAATTCCCCAACATGAGACTTCTCTCCAAAGGCCAATGTGATGCGGAGCACATCAAGATTTCATTTCCTTCTTTGGTGCGATTTCAGGATATCGGAATTCGATACTTTCTGGTCAGTGGAATCGGTCAAAAGTCCACGAAACAATTAATAGGCGGCGTCTCCGTAGGCCTCCTAACGAACACGCGGAGAGAGACAACTCCAGTTGCATGCAGCTTCGACTTCGTCCGTCTTCTCGACGGCGCCTTCCTTCGTATTGCACGACACGACAAGTCTTCTCTGTGGGTGACGTTTTCGGTAGCTTCCAAAACGGGAGTAGCAGGAGGAAGAAGAAGAAGAACAGGAAGACTGGGGAGATGGGAATTTAGGGGGAGGACTTCAGTGGATCTTTGTGAATCAACACGCGCTCAAGAGGAGTCTATTCAGAGTGGAGTTGGTGGATACTTTAAGCGTCCCGGAGTTTGTCACCATTTAAACTATATATCAGTAATTTCCTTTTCTCCACATAAAAAAAAATTAGAAAATACATGAAGCTGGTTTTCCAAATTTCCTGCCTAACAAGTCACCTGTGGACCGATTCAATTGGAACATGGGTAAAGAAAAAGATGCAGTAATTGCGAATTTTTCTTTGGGGGGGACATGTCATGGCATTGGATCATTGATGACATATCGATGCTTGTGGACATTGGCAAAGGGATCACGGGAACTCTTTGATTTGTAGTCGAACAACAACGTACAGCCGACGGCGAAAACTCCCGTGGACGAGTAATTTTGAGAGGTGAGCCCTTTCTCTTATTTCTGATAAAGAAAATATATTCTTAGGACTAGGAGACCCGAAGATCACTTGGAGCGTAGCTTGAATGACCAATAGCATAGATGACCAATCCAATTACTAAAGCGGTATATTTGTTCGTCATGACATTCAATTATCTTTCTTTTGAGATCATCACCTGAAGCACGATTTATATATTTTGATAACTATCCAATATACTCAAAATAGTGGTGATCATTGGACGGTCCGGGACATGTCGAGCTATTAGGTCGAGCATAATTCCTCGTCCTTGTAAGAAAAACTTCATGTATAGAGTTATCAAGTCAGGCTTTGTAATTGATTAACCTTATCAAGGCTCACTTGAAAAAAAAAAAAGTCCTCCGATCAATTTGGCTCAGGTGGGCCGGTCAACCACTAAAGCCAATAACCGAGTTTATATTAGAAGAGTAAGGTTTGAGGAATAATCGAGCATTTGAAAAGTTTTATTTATCCATAGTCAAGATACAAAAATAAAGTCCGTGAGAGAAGCCTTGTTCTTTGGAAGATCTATCTTGTGTCTGGTCTATCATAGAGAGAGAAAAAGAGAGACTCATGGCCCAAGAATTCCTTCATTCATTGAGTAGAACACAGGCCCCATACAACCAGGCCTTATGGGCTTCAGATCCTCAGCATTGGGCCCTTCTGTGCCGATTTTTCTTTTTGCCACTCCTGGACGTTTTAATTTATATAAATTAGCACCCAGTCCTCTCCAGGAGGGAAAAACAAATACGTTAAATCTAAAAACACATTGATGACTAAAAACTCTAATTTGACAACACTTCATGAGAAGAAAATTCGACACGGTAAGCATATTATAAAAGGTTATTTGTTCCATTTATAAGGTGTAACATTCAATTCATGCATCCAACTCCAACAAGTATTAGAAAGTAACACAACTTATAGATTTATTAATTTTCTAATTCCTATCTTTTTAGATCTATGGTTATTTTATTTCTATAACTCAACCTTTTCTTGGCCAACTGGGCCTCAACAATCAAGGCGGGATTAATATCTAGAAACAACTTGAAACACAAAGACGTGTAATGTACATTGAGAGTATACTTATTTTGTTGCTTTCCTTATGATTGAGATGATAATGGATCTAGGCTTAGAGGACCATCTCCAGATGCATTTGACAAAATTCTTAGTTGTATTTTAAGAAAGATGTAATGTAATTTTCTTACTGCATGGAGCTATTTCCACCCTCTATATGAGGTGGAAACAGCCCCACCATTTCTTATTTGGTGATCTCCATGTATGACCCAATCATTGTTTTCTCTGTATTTGACGCTAAACGATAACCAAAATAACCATGCCACGTAGCTTTAATGATTGACTAGAATTTCTACATAAGCAAAATTTATCATAAAACGTGACCAGAAGTTCATGAAATGGTATAATTTGTTTCATATATCAATTTGATTAAGTCATTAATAATCAAAATATGATATACAGATTAGGAGTTAGTCTAGATCATGCAAATTTCTAACCCACGTGAGGAAAGCATTGCGCAAAACTAAAAGGGGTGATGAAATTAGCAATAATTACGTCAATTTGTAAATTCTACATCCTCTTTTTTTTTGGGTAAGAAAAGGGGCAAAGCCCATTGTTACACTATTACTCTCTTAGCAAAACTTGATCTAATCTCTTCTCCTGTCAACAGAGGAAGTGAATTCTCTCGATACCCTAATAATAGAATATCATTTACATCATAAGATTGAATGACCCAATTTACTAATTTGCATTGAGTTTTCTTCCTAATTAGCGAGGAAAACTTAATCTAGTCTAATCTCCTATCAACAAGGGAAGTAAATCTCTTGGTGACCTATCTAATGCTAGAACTCCATTTACATCACAAGATTGAATGAGCCAATTTGCTAAAAAATATGCACATGAATTTCTTTTCCAATTTGCTTATAGATGATCTATTCTCATCTCATATCAAGAAAGGAAGTAAATCTCTCACTAGCCTATGTAATACTAAAATGTCATTTAAATCACAAGATTGAATAACCCAATTTGCTAATCAAATGCGCATGAGTTTCCTCTTAATTTGCTTCAAAAACTTGATCCATTCTAATTTCCTATTAACAAAGAAAGTTAATCTCTCAATAGTTTATATGATGCTAGAATGTCTTTACATCAAAAGATTGAATGACCCAATTTGCTAACCAAAATGCACATTAGTTTCCTTCCCAATTTCCTAGCAAAACCTGATCTAGTCTAATTTCCTATCAAGAAAAGAAGCAAATCTCCCAATGGCCTATGTAATGCTAGAATGTCTACAAGATTGAATGGCTCCATTTATTGACCAATCTACACATGAGCTTCCTTCCCAATTTGCTAGCAAAACTTGATCCATTTAATATCCTATTAACAAAGGAAGTAAATCTCCCCATGGCCTAGCTAATGCTAGAATGCCATTTACATTTAAAGATTAATTGACTTAATTTATGATCAACCGGTACATGAGTTTCCTTCCCAATTTGCTAGTGAAATCTGATCCAGTCCAGTCTCCTGTCAACAAAGGAAATAAATCTCTCGGTGCCTTATCTGATGCTACTAGAGTGTTCTTTACATCACAAGATTGAATAATCCAATTTGCTAACCAATCTTCATATGAGTTTCCTTCTCTAAAAGTTAAGTACAATTTTGACCTGCTGGAAATTCTCTAATAGTTTGTTAATCTGACAATAAGAAGCCAACAGGAGCTCGATTGACTTGCCAAATAAAGAAAAAGGAGATTATAGTTGGACAATGAGAGGAGCAATTATAATGAAATAAGAATTTACTTCCATAAAGTATAATTTCGAAACTTACAGGACGGGAGAGAAATTAGGGAAAAAAGTGGGCTGGGCCAAAAATGCGAATAAAGGAAAATACAGGGACTTTGCCCTACGACTTATTTTATGCGGAATTTTAAAAGAATTATAAGATGTCTTGAAGAGCAAAATAGATTGCAGTTAGTCAGATAGGTACTTTCCAACGAACCCCCCGACACAACACACTCCTCCGCGGCACAGTGGACGCCACTGCGAGCGAGGCGAGCGAGCAAGAGAGTGGGGGAGATGGAGCCGGAAGCAGGGGATCCGACCGTCAATGAGATCAACGGTGCAGATGGTGGTGAGGACGCTTTGAGCGGCGACGAGGCGGCGGCGGCGACGGCGGGGAACGATGGGAGCGGGAGCAGCGGTGGGAAAGCAGGGAGGGACCGAGTGAAGGGGCCTTGGTCGCCCGAGGAGGACGCGATCCTGAGCGAGCTCGTCAGCAAGTTCGGGCCGAGGAATTGGAGCTTGATCGCCCGCGGGATCGCCGGGCGATCCGGCAAGTCTTGCCGCCTCCGGTGGTGCAATCAGCTCGACCCCGCCGTCAAGCGCAAGCCCTTCACTGGTAATTCTTTTCGCTCTTCTTCCGCATTCGCGTGATGGATCGGAGAAAAAAAAATTGGTCTTTTTCGAAAACTTGATTGTTGATCTTCAGCTTTGTCTTTGGGTTGAGTTTTCTTCTTCCATTTTCTGGGGTCAAAATTTGATCTTTGTCGTTTTTCTGGTTCATCCGGTGATTTCCTCGTTTGGGCTTTTTCTGTGCTTCATTTCGTGAGAGGTGTGCATATAGTCTTTCCTGAAGGTAAAATAAAACAAAATGCGTGCCCTGTGTTTCTGGGAGTTGGTTTCTCTATTTCTTGTGATGGGAAGTTTGCATCTTGCACGGCCTTCTTAACTTCTGTTCAATTTAGTTTGACCAGATGATGTGGATGTCCAGAGAAATTGGCTGAAGGAATGTTGAACAAGTTCTGCGCTATAATCATCTTGTTCTAGAACAAGATGGTTAATGAATGTTGACAAGAAATTGTTATATTGAATGATTAATTCAATAAAGCCGTCCAATTGCGATATGGTGCCTATCATGTATTACACGTGACCCACTTGTTTTTTAAACCAGACAAGAAATACTTTAGCAATGAATGATTTTCTGGACCTCTTTGTGCTAAGCTATCTGCACTTTTGTTCGTGTCATGTATGTAGCACTGTTGATTCATAAATGAATGTTTTATTAATCTGACCGATTGACAGATGCCTTTGCCTTTGTGATTGATGATGATTTTGATCTGAGATACTGGTCTTTGTCTTCTTAAAAATATGTTGCCCGCGATATAGAGTACGGAAAATGTAATACAGTTCTGATCAAAATTGGCCACAAAAATACTACCTTAGGGTGAGAATTGTTATTGTGCGCAATAAAGACAGAGGATATGAAGATGTTGCAATATCAAACTTGTGTTCAATGTCTTGTGAAGATAGGCCGCGGCAATGATCCATTTAATATCCAGGGTTGCACCAACCATTGCCTTGTGAAAGCCTTTTATTGTGAGCATTTCAAGAGAATGTATAATCAGAATGGCTTGTGTGAGTCTTGTGCCATCTTCATGAGGTCTAACAATTATGTTTCAGTTAAGGAACCGGGTAATCATGAATAAATGCGATTGGTGGTAATGGATTGCCTTGATGGAATAATCTCAGAACCATGCTTGAAGGTGCTCAATATGGATTTAGATGGTTACTCAAGAAAAGTAGGGGACAACAATCACCGTTTCACTGTAGCACTGGGAGCTGTATTGTGTAGGGAAGACAAACAATCTGATTTTGTGAAAAATGGAGGAGTTGGAACTTTATTTGCATGCTTCTCTGTTGCTGCCAGTGAATTCAGTTTTTCAAGATATTTTTAATTTATACGATACTGACTGTCACTGTTAAGGAGTAGAATATTATGTTGGTTATTTTACTATGAAATACTGAGTGACAGACAACGGGTGCTGCATTTCTATGCCGAAAGGTTCGAACTTAAGGATTCAAAAATGATATCTGCAATCTATAAAGTTCCTTAAAGTGTGAAGGTTGGATGTAGACTGATCCTCTGTTTGTCATGTCCACTGCTAGGCATTGAATCTTTGCCTGGTTTAATAAAGTGAAACTGGCAAAATGAGGCATGTAGATGGCTTTCCTTTTGAATTTAATTTTATAACTGCCAGTGATACTGTAGGCACATGCATGGTCTGCATGTATAAGTTCTTTTTTTTGTGACTCTTGCTTACTAGTTTTGCTATCCAAATATTTGATGCCTGATTCTATCGTTTTCTCATTCATACAGTCCGGGAAAAACAGAGAGAAGAAATAGTTTATAAATGATGCAGCGGATGTAGATGAGTTAGCCATTATAGTTTATTTCCTTTAATTCACAGTGCTTAGAATGATGGAAGTGAAGTTAAGAGTAGCCATTTATAATGTGTGTATTCTTACGGACTGATGAGCAAGTTCATCTAATATCATGGGCTTTTTGGAAGTAGCCGAGTGGTTTATGTTAAACTCTCAGAGTGCATAATGGATAAGATATTCCAAGAGTTTTCTCATGGTGGCTCATGTTTGTTACTTCACATTCAGCTTCTAGCTTCTATATCTCGTGATCTGAATACATTAGAAAGCTCTAGAGTGAGATCTGCTTGTTTTCATTGTTGATTTATGTTGGATAATGACCCTAAACTACGTTTATTGCAGATGAGGAGGATCAGATCATAATTGCAGCCCATGCAGTTCATGGGAATAAGTGGGCTTCAATAGCAAGACTTCTTCCAGGGAGAACAGACAATGCCATTAAGAACCATTGGAATTCCACCCTTAGGCGCCGGAGCACAGAACTCGAAAAGATTAAGGTTGAATGTAGTAACACAGTCGATGATGCTAGCTTGGACAGAGTAAAAGCATCATCTGAAGAAACACTTTCATGTGGAGAAGCCAATTCACCGAAGTCCCCGGAGGGAAAGGATATCTGTTCTCTGGAGAACACAGGCGACCGATATGAAGAAATGTCAATACAAACAGATCAGTTCAATCGTGGACCAAAGGATCAGCCTACTCTTTTCCGACCTGTTGCACGTGTCAGTGCATTCAATGTTTACAATCGCTCAGAAGGTCCACAACCTGCATTGCCGTTTATGGGCTCAGTTCCTGCTTCAGAACACTTCGGTCAAGCATTGAAACAGGATCATGGTTTCTCTAGGTTGCTTGATGACGTTTATGGTGAAAGATTGGTGCCTCACAATTGTGGTTTTGGTTGTTGCGATGGTAATAATGCTGCTGGTGCTCAAAATTCCATACTGGGCCCAGAATTTGAGGATTACTTGGAGCCCCAATCTTTTCCAAATTATGAATTGGCATCAATAGCCGCTGATATAAGCAACCTCGCATGGCTTCGAAGCGGACTGGACAATAACAGTGTAAGGACAAAAGACGACAGACCTGGGCGTTAGGTTGTTCTGATTCCTAGATGAGATCTCTCAGGCATCTGAAGGCCAGAAAAGGCTTCATTAATGTGCAAGGAAAGAGTAGAGAAAGAGGGACTAATTTGATATTGAAGAGGGAAACAGCAAGTCAAGGAACATGACGGCGAATGCACAGTCAACATTGGGCAAGTGGGTTTTCTGCTAGGACCGGCTAGATTCAAGTAAAAAGTGAACATTGATAAGAGGAGTACAGAAATTATTGTTGCAATTTCTATACCGGAAATTCAAGGAAGCCCTTATTTTATTTCAATGTGTTGTAGGATCTACTGTAGGTGCTTTATGGTACTGTTGGACCTCCTTTTGCCGAAAGAGTACTTGAGGGCTGTAGAGACCAGAGAGTCAATACAGGATAAGTAAGCTCGTGCATGTTTTTATTCTCAAAGGCCTTAAAGAATAAGGCAAGCACGCAAAGTTTCGAACTGCGGTCACTGATGCACGAGTACTGAGCAAAATGTTTTATTTTATGCTGAATCCCGCAGTTTGATCTCGATTCAACCGTTGCTTCTGTCGATGCGTGGAGCCTCTTTCTTTATAATACTCTGTTTATCCTGGCTATTTCTTTTTCTTGCGGGACTCAAAAGAGGTCTCTAAAATCACTAATAGCAAACCAGTTATCTATGCAACTTCCATTCTTGTTCTATCAGGAATTCTTCGATCCATCTTGTGTTCAGACCGGACGGTGTTAGTATCAGAGCTTCAGTGTGTGATAATTCCAGTGAGAGGATTACTCTGATAAGATGTGGCCACTATGTCCGATTCCCCTGGGCGAGGCGTATTTTTCTCGTCCATTAGGATGAGACTTTCTATTCTTCTACGTTCTCGCTGTTTTTGCCTGTCCGCATTTTTCCGGGAGATTATCTTACTTTGTATTGTTCTCAGAAGAAGCTTTACTCTTGACCTTCACCATATGTCATTCCCATCTGCGTTCCTCTACATTTTCTTTGACCAAGGTAATTCTCTGCGAGAAAGCAGACTTGGTATCTGATGCTGTTCTTGTTCGGGGGAAAGAAAGAGAAGGGAAAAGCCTCGGCGGCCTGACCCATAGGCCAGCGGTCAGGCCGGCCCTGCTGAGTGAAGCGGCGGACCGTCTGTGACGTGTCGCATGCCGGCTCAAGACCGAAGCACCCATGGGTTGTTTTACCGTGCTCGTGATGTAACTTATAAGACATCAAACCAAACATAATTCACTAACATAAAAATCTGTATCATAATTCACTAACATAAAAATCTGTATTTATTGACGTGACGTTCAAATCAATTTACTTAAAATATTGTGCGTTTTCTACTGTCTCATATGAAGTATTGTTTCAGGAGATCATCCATTCAGCTCTCACCTGGGCATGCTCAACATTTGAATTCTAATGTTAAACAATGTCGTCAAAACAAAAGACTCCTCTTGAAAATTAATTGGAGTTACACTTGAATAAATGAGGAACACTTTCTCTCGTGCCAATTCATTTCATTCCCAGCCTCTTCACTATACCGGAAGTCTATTAGGAGCCGCACATTGTCCAGAGCCATCTCAATCCAACGATCACTCTCTATTCTCGTAGGAAAATGTCATTATGATTGCAATGCATTTTTACCATCATCACTCCAATATAATAAAATTAATAATGATTTGTACAAAATAACTGTAAGCTCTCGAAATTATGTGCATTCGTAAATTACAACTTTTGCGTTCCTTCTGCATTGCTGCATACATCACTGCAAAAACTAATTAACTATATCAATGATAATTCCAACTAAAATCCTCCCCATAATTATTGTTTTTGCCTTCTTCTTCTTCTTCGTTTTTTTTTTTTGGTGCGTCTCGGTCTTTTCAGAACCTGTTTATCAGCACTCTAATACCTAAGATTTCATGCAACACCCGCTCATCGAAGAAGCGCACTATCAAAAGTGTTGAGAAGTTGATCTACTTTCTAGAATTCTCTAGGATGTGTGTTCTTGCTAGAATGGTGTAGAAAAGTCTAATAATGTAGAATTCTCTAAAATTTATGGACTCCAATAAATAGGAGTGAGGAGTGTCTAATGTTGGAGCTTAGAAAAAGTCCAACTACTCATCTCTCATTTGTAGTAACACCAAATAATATAAGTTTCTTATTGTCTCCTTTCACTCCCTTGCTTCCTAAAATAATACATCTCACACACATCAAACACACGCTTCCGCAAAATCCAACAGTGGTAATAGAGCCACATTTTTTTGGTTGGTATCAAGCGTTTTTCTGAACCATCTATTCCTAAAATTGTCCACCCAATTTTCCAATAACTAAAGTATGGCCAGCTCAACCTTATCCTCATTTCCTATTCCTATCTTTGATAACTATGATTTTTGGAGCATTAAGATGACTACATTCTTGATGGCCCAAGATTTATGGGACATCGTCGAGAATGCTTATGAGGCTCCGCAAGAAGGTGCAAGTGTTTCGAAGGATCAACTACAAAATGATGCAAAGACTTTATATTTTATTCAGCAAGCACTCTCGGAAACAGTATTTCCAAGAATACTTGGGGCAAAGACCGCAAAAGGAGCTTGGGAGACATTTCAATAAGAATTTCAAGCATCGGAAAAGGTA
>JAGKPW010000315.1:0-22560 GCA_019926035.1 Melaleuca alternifolia
TGGCTGAACTAATCTCATGTTCACTCAAGATAAACTGCAGAAATGCATTGACACACAAACTTCCAAAACAAATCAGGAGAAAAATATGCGAAGTAGTACTGGCAGGTTTTCTAAAAGGCAGTTCAAATTTAAAAAAAAAACAATAACGAATAGAAAGAAAAAGCTGGGCTCCATCTTCTTCAACTAAATTCACGGACAAGCATCCATTAATTTAATTATTGGTACCGTCAATTTTGTTTACATTGATTGTCTTCGGCTCGTGTGTCCATAGTCATGGGAAACCTCACTTCACTCCACGTGCGACTTAATAGGAGTGAAATATTATAAGCAACCTATGCAATAGGATTAAGAAAGTGCACCACTGCTCGGTATAATTTTGAGGATAATTCTTGAGAAAAAAAGGTTAAGAAACTTTGAATCGTACGTTGACAAACTTTTTCTTTACACAAACACTCTCCGACATTATGGCATGCGTATTCCTCGATGGTTACTTACTATAGGTAAAGATATTGTACATTTCATGAAGCTCTCAATAATGTCTTAATCAATTCTTAATCTTTGACATACGATATTATTCCTATATGCTTCGATGGTTAAGTTATATAAATACATCATAGGAGCACCATAACATGGTAGTTGAAGAAAATATTACCTATGGATGATGCTGTAGACTGAATCTTTACCTGAACAATATGGAAACCCATGTTTTTTAGTGGCACTCAATATAGCCTCACATATTCTTCAAAAGCAATTTGACTAGGTCCAATTGATCTTATCTGCGTAATATCTCGTCGAGTATTGGACTCATGTCTTGATCTCAACCACGCATATATTAAGAAAAATTAACATTGAGTCACCTTTTCTCATGCGCCCTAATCAAAATAGTTGATGGGAATTAAGGGTGAGAGGGATTGCGTACTTGACAATACAACATGAAACAGTGTGTCTTCAATTGCAATGGGAGTGAAACTACCCCACCCTATTTATAGATTGATTTGTCCTCGATCAATCACAATGTATATCTATAGATAAACAAAAAAGGTAAGAGTGTAAGCAATTGCACAACTAATATTTGGAATTGCCTCTTTGAACCTTCAAACTCAATATCTAGAACCTAGGTGTGTATATAACGGAAAATGTAAGTGAAGATAAGTTCGTTCCACACATCTGGTAGTCCAGGGAGGCACCAGTGGAAGCAATCCGCGTAGCTAATCGGATTTGCAAGCTGTTCCTTTGTCAGGGGATGCCATTGTTTTCTATAGACGGTGGGGTGTGCTTCCTTGCGATACTCCGAGAGCTGTGTGATGTTGAGGACGTGGATCGTGACGCCTCTTGTTTTGAGTTTCTCGATCGCTCTCTCTACCACTCGCATCATCTCAAGAACCGATCCAGTTCCCCAATACCCATCTCGGCTAACTGGTTCAGTTTCGCCTAAACAGCTTCTGCCAGGGACCCCGCCCCATTCCTCTGCTCTGCCATATAGAAAAAGAGCGACGCCATATGTATCAAGAAATTTGTAGAAGTTGGCTTAAAACACGAGGTGTTGGCCTGGTGCATGATTTGGTACATCGAGTTTTTGCGAACCTTTTTAGTTGGATCGATTACATGTAGTAGGGAACTGCAAAATTTCAAGAAACAAAATGCATTGCACAAATGTGTTCTGGTCAATCGACCTACGAACCTTTTCTGTTGTTTTCGGCCTTAAGACTTTGTTAAGTCATTATTAAGTAGATCGAAGAGCTCTTGGAGAAAAGAAATGCAGGCTTCAATGATCCTAAAAATTTACTTTAACACCACCGAGGTATCAAGAAGTTTAGGAATATGCACGAGCCTAATGTTTTCTTATTTTTGGGGAAAATGCATTAGGAACTGATTCATACAAGTTCTAATTACCAATAGATTCAGACAAAGGGGCATGTGGCGAAAACTTACTTCTCGTGAGTTGGAGACATGCTAACGAAGAACAATTGGGTCTTTGATCTATTGACGTGCATCTCCAACCAGTCTGACCAGGTATTGAGAGCCATCTCATATGCTCGAGGCATTCTCACCACTTTGTGTATTGCATTCGGACTTTCAAACGATCCCCACCTGGTTGAGATAATAAAAAGCACTTTCTTATTGAAAGAAGAACAAATCGGAGGAGAAAGATCAGCTTCCATTTGAAAAGTATTTGCCTAAAGGTGAGCCTAGAAATGCCCTTGGGAGTTCCTTACGCGAATCCAACTCTCGTGTCTTAAGGAAATTTCAATTGGTATTCGGTTATATTGAAGTATATAGCTCTCTCATAGTATTATAGAATTTTTCACAAAAGAGTCTCAACTTAGGATATAGGATTTCTCAAAATTTAGGAGATAAATCCTAAAAATCTCTCTCGAACACTCTACGTGTGATGTGTCCTCTTCTTGAGTTAAAATTTTAAATTGGATATAAGGACGTCTCTGTCCTGTATTTACTCACTTAGGAGGTAGCCACATCGTTGCCAAGTCTCGTGACCACTTCTCTAACCCTATTCTAAAAATTATGACATGTTTGTCATAATCATGGAGTGAAAAACCTACCACTTCATTCAAATTTAAAAGGCCTCTCCAAGTGAATGAGTTCGCTTCTTCAAGTTGATTTGTTGTCTTGTATCTTGATGAATGGAACAAGTCAATTTACTCAGAGAAAGAGTGATCCATATCCTTTAATTAAAATCGTTCAATTTATATCTTTGAGTTTAACATTTCCATGAGTAGAAGTCAGGTTACACATAGATTGAGGGATCCAAATCCTTTAATTAAATAATCCAGTATATATATTTAAATTTATCTTTTCCTTGACCATCTCTCTGTCTGCATTTTAATAAGAATTTAGAGGGGGAGGTAGGATTTGAATTGCTACTTTTAGGACATCGGGTATAGAAAGCAGAGGTAAATAGTCAACCAAGATGTAGAAACGGATAATTCAAATTACCACTCCCTTTAATTTTTTTATAAAGACAGTCGTGTCAACATTGAAGGGATCCATGTGCAACAGGAAAAACATCTGGAATATTAGAAATGATGCATAAAAGTTTACCCAAAATTAGAGGGGTAAAGGTTCATTTATTTTCTTATAACATTCAGTTGAAAAAAATACCCTAAGGCACTTGTTAAGTGATTAAATAAAAGTAATGTTGTAGTTTTCATGGTAGTCATGACCTTTTTTTTATAGTGCATGTATTTAATATTTTCAAAAAATTGAAAGTTTTCTCATTAAATATATACTTAATAAATACTCTTGAAACACTCGTAAAATATAATTTCTTATAGTATATACTCACAAGAGCTCCATTTTGGGTAACCTCCACCAAAGGTAGGAGTTGAAGATGAGGAAATCTGCATCATTCCAACGCTTGGCATGTTTTTCAATGGCTTGAACTCGAGCGATGCGATGATCAGCCGGGTGGTTCACTGGGTTATCACAGTTGGACTCCACCAGCAATGGTGCCCAATAGTACTCAATCGTCGCATTATATTCCTGTACATTTATTAAACGCAGCAATCGCCACAAACCAAATACATCAATATTCAAGTATCAAATTATAGGGACAATTGTCAATTTAGTCCTAAACCTTTTGCTACATTGCCAATTCAGTTCTAAACATTTTTATTAAGTCAAATGAGTCCTAAACCTTTTGCAATTTTTCCGATTAAGTCCTTCCGGCGGATTTTGGCTGGAAAATGCCAACGTGACGACGATGTGGCTCGACGAACCTCGCCAACGATGACCGAACCCAAAAAAGAATTATGTTTTTGTTTGCTGTTCTTTTTCTTAAAAAACCCACTATAGAGGGTGCCCGGCCCTCGTTGGCCGTGGGCGAGGGCGAGGGAAGCCGCCGCCGCCACCCTCCCCTGTGGCCGACGAGGGTTGGGAGAGGCTGGCCTTGCCCATATCTGTTGCAGATCTAGGCGAGGCTCAGGCCCCCGCCACCCTCACCCCCGGCCAGCGAGGGCTAGATCTGGGCGGGGCGAGCTCGCCCAAATTCGCTTTGAATTTGGGCGAGCTCGCCCCGCCCAGATTTGGGCGCTGGGCCCTCGCCGGCCACGGGGGAGGTGGGCGGCGGCCTCCCTCGCCCTCGCCCTCGGCCGGCGAAGGCCGAGCCGCCTTCTATAGCGGCCGGCGAGCTCCGCCGGCCGCTTGAGCTCACTGGCCAAGTAGTTTTTTTTTTTTAAGAAAAAGAACAGAAAAAAAAGCAAAAAAATATTTTTTGGGTCTAGTCATCGCCGGTAGGGTCCGTCGCGCCACATCGTCGCCACGTAGGCATTTTCCGGCCAAAATCTGTCGAAGGACTTAATCGGTAAAGTTACAAAAGGTTTTGGACTTATTTGACATAAAAAAAAGGTTTATGACTGAATTGGCAAAATAACAAAAAGTTTAGGACTGAATTGACAATTGTGCCTCAAATTATACATTATTTGGCTAGTAAGAAAAAATGGTTTATATAAAGTACGTTGGTAGAATAATTTTTTTTTTGCACAAGTAGTTATGAAATGAAAACCCTTGTCTACTTATAGAATGAATCTATTTGTAAAAATTACAAACTGCATGTGTATTAGCATCAGAAGTTTACTTGCCTAACGAATTTTTTACACTAAAAGTAAAATTATAAGTTTTTTCCTACCGGTAACCGGTTGGTTTACTAACGGGCATTTGAAATATACATAAAAGAATTGGCCCCTTCTCGAAGAAGCGTCCATTATTTAATTACTGGTCACGTTATCTCCTCATTTGTTTACACTTAGTTCCTTTGGCTCGAGGATCCATACTCATGGGAAGCCTCACTCCACGTACATTATACTATGCTTCATAAAGAAAAAGTAAGGAACTTCCAATCGTACATTCACAAAATCCTTTGCATATATACTATGCTTCATAAAAAAATGTCGACAAAGCATCTTTTAGAGGATGAATTAATAAAAAATATCCAAAGTACCAAGATCAGAGATACTCGTAGCCAACCATAATGCTAAAAAAATAAGATAAATTGAAAGATAAAAGTGAACAATTGGTGTTCGCTATTTATTGACTAGTTTTTACTTGAATTAGGATCCTAATACTTATTGCAACTACACAAAGGTTACAAAAGAAAGCAAATCCTACGTAATTCCTAAAATTTTAACAACTGTATATACAAAAGCAACTACTAAACAAACTCACTACTCCGATATTTTGTCGGACACCAACAGTTACTTCTGCGATTTCACTTCATGACAGTTATAAAGATCCATAATACTCAACCACTAAAATTAGAGGATTTCGAAACTAGCGGCTCCATGGTATGATGATTGTGTCGGCCTTACAATTGTGTTGATCTTCACGAGTACTTTCAAGGTTGCCGGTTCCGCGACCTTGAATAGCTGACGTATTTCTAATCCATACCAAATTGCTTCGGTCATAACTCTCTTGTCGACTTCAAAAAACTTCATTCACCGACACCCATACCTTAAGACTTAGTAATTTCTTTTAGCTTTTACTATCAGCAACTATTTTATTCGTTTTGTCAACTATTATTTTTGCCGACTAAAAAAGCTCTCTACACTCGGCGAATTTTACTTTTATCAAGTCTTGTGCTCATCTGCTTTTATTCTCGACGGTCAGGGACTTGGGCAATTTTTGGTGTTAACGAAATCTAGAGACCACAAGACATCATAATCCTAAGTTGCTCCTTAATATGGATCAATGCAATTTATAGCGGTATTGTTCCCAAACAATAAGAAATTTCACTATTATCCCGTTGAGCATCCTCAATCATATTTTAACACCAATTTCCCTCGAAGGTCATTCTGGTAAATGTGGAAGAGGGGTTAATATTGCGTAAATATAAATAAACAGTTGACTATCAGATGCATAAATGCCAGTAAGAGAGCACCAGAAGAGGAGTAGGAATTATATGACGACAGTGTGAAGGGAGAGAGCACCTACATGGGCCCTGAAGATGATTAAGGAGGCGTTGTGGTGATACGACATGGACTTGAGGGTGAGAGGGATTGCCGACTCGAGCATGCAAACCATGGAATGCCATAGGTTTCTATTCAAAGAGTCGCCCACGTACACAAACCTCTTGTTCCTCAGCCTCTCCAACAACGCCGCGGCATTGAACCTAACCCCATTTTCATTGCCGGAAGTAGAAACTTAATTTGGGAGATGGCATAAAAACGGAAGGTTTTGGGACACCCAAGTGAAGTGTACAGGCATCATTTATACCTGGGAAGGTCACAGCCATGGGGCTGCCACCTCCATTGCTGGTACTTCAAGTCCTGCCTCCCGTACGCTTCGCACGCGAGCTGCTCCGACATGTACCGGCATCCCTTCTCCTTGTACAATGGGTACGATTCGTTGTCATGCACCCACCTTCCGGAGAACAAGTCGCATTGGTGAGGCCGTTTCGTCGGCGTGAGGCTCCGGAGTTGTGGCTGGTCGCTCGAGAGGTAGACGGCGGACATGACAAGGGCGACGAGCAGCAGAGCCACCAGGGAGTGGAAGCTTCCGGTGACTGAAGATGCCCAAGTGGGTGTGGGTGGTGCAATTGCAACCACTTGGGATTTGCTTGCCATCCTATTGATGCTCTCTCTCTCTCTCTCTCTCTCTCTCTCTCTCTCTCTCTCTCTCTCTCTCTCTCTCTCGATCTCGAGCCTTCTCCTACTTTCTTCTGCGTTAGTTGACTGAGATTGGATCCTGATGCCTCGGTAGTTCAAACTTTAAAGAGGAGAGGAAAAACAGTCTACCTTGGTGTTATGCCAAGTATATTTAAAAATAATGGACTGCATCTCCGCCTCTTTGATTGCGTGCATCTAAAAATTCAATTTGAAGACTCGAAAGTATATATAGTTGGACTTAAAATGTCAACTTTGCCGTCCCAAACACTCTTTGTTAGTCTCCCCAAAAGATTAATCCTTTATGTTATTGGTAAGCAAAATAATTTATTCGATGGACGACTTCTCGGATTGAATTAAAAGAAAATGCCATTCCCTAGAGTAGAAGCGCCAGAACAGTGGCGTCCAAGAAGTAAGAGAAATGTTATATAGACTTACAATAAAGCTATCGAAATTCGAAGAGATCTGACAAACTCTTATCCAGTTTTGTTCCCTTTAAAAAATTAATTGAAGATTCGACCAAGAAAAAGAGGAAACTAATTACATAAGTAGGAGCAAAATGTCATAATTAATCGGCTTAAAATTCTGGTTTAATATTTTTTATTATTATATGGAAGAAAACCCCGCATAATATATCAATATAAAAAAGTGTAACAAAAGACAATTTCTTGTTTGTGACTGAAAATTAAAATGCTAGAAAGCATTATTGGAATAGTTTTAGTTAGTAGTGCTTTAAAGTTCAACAAAGCCTCCATGTTGAAACACATTTGGATTCTTTTCTCCGATAAAGAATTCCTATGGTGTAAATGGATTCACTCCACCTTCTTGAAAAACAAGAGTTTCTGGATTGTCAAGCGACCAACCTTCCGCTCCTGGGCTTGGAAGAAGATACTTGACTTTCGTCAAGAGGTTCGTCACTTATTCCGAAGGTGGGTTGGAAATGGATATTCTATATCACTATGGTTTGATACTTGGCACCCTAGAGGCCCTTTAAACCTTCTTCTTTTGGATCGTGATATTTACCGGTCTAGTCTTCCTAGAAGTGCGACGGTTGCTGATTTGAGGGCGGATGTTTCCGCTCATCTTACTATGTTGCTATCAGATGTAGGGGTGACTATTCCTACTTTCAGTGATAACCAGGACCGGCTTTGCTGGGCGGGGCATCCATCCAATGTGTTTTCAACAACATTGGCTTGGGATTTCTTTCGACCGAGGGGCATTCCTATTTGGTGGTCTTCTTTTATTTGGGAAAAGACGCCCATCCCCCGGTACCAGTTTCATCTCTGGCTTATGACTCGCAACAAACTACATACCCAGGTATTTTTGTTGTCTTGCCGTAGAATCTTGAATGGGAAGTGTCCTTTTTGCAATCACAGACCGGATTCAATTGATCACCTATTTTTTGGATGTACTGTTACGAGATAGTTGGCTTTTTTTTGGGCTGCAAAGTGCAACCTAACTTGGTAGAATAGACCATGGTTAGAAACCTTGCATTGGGCCACTAGATCTATATCTGGTAAATGCTTCTATCAGAGGGTAGCTCGATTGCATTGGTTTCACTCTGTCATATCATATGGAAGGAGAGGAACAATGCTCTATTGCGTAACCAGCTTATATTCATCCCGGCCTTAGAGAAACAACTTGTGAAAACAGTTAAAGACATGGCCTTGATCTTTAACAAGGTAGCGGATTCTCGTCGTAATAGAAGATTACAAAGAAGTTGGGATATTGACCCTTCTATTTTCTTGTAATTTCAGTTTAGAAGTTTGCCTCTTTGGCTTTACCTTTAGGCTTGGATGGTTTACAATATTGGCCATTTTTATATTTTGAACCTCGACACCCTTCCACTCTTAATTGATATTGGCTAATATCGTCATGAGTGTGAGTTTTGTTGGTGCCGGGTTTCTGTCTTGTAAATGCATATTGGCAAAAGTAAAACAACTACTTACCTTTACCCAAAAAAAAGTTCATTTTCTTATCGTTCAAAGACACTAAAAAATCAATATGTCACTAGATATAAGAGAAGTTTTTCCAAGAGTCTTGATTTCTACAAGCATAATCTAGAATTATGATATTATGAGAAATGACTATTTCCTATCTTATTACTATAAGTAATTAACTTTTCTTATAGACTTGCCTAAATTTATATGATTGCTCGTCTTTTTTCTCTACAATGCCCATATACATGCCATCAGAAAAGATTTGTCTTATGAAATTCGGATAGAGACAACATAACTCTCTAAGGAAAAGGTGAATTGCATATTATTCAATCAAATTGATAGTATTGCTAATGAATAGAGATCTATCATATCAGTGAAATAATCTACTCATATCATATTGTATGAAATTTATTGATGCGTGATATTTAGAGCAACAATTTGTGTCATATGATATATACATATACATATATGTGTGTGTGTCTATATATATATATTGCCTTCATGTAGTTATTCATAAGTTGTACCTCACACATAAGTCATGGGTCAATTTATCATTTCTATACATGGGTAATAGATGCTTTGTGTTATTTTTGTTGTTGTAAATATAGTACAAAAATTGAAGTTTCCATTTCTACTGCCCCGATAGCTTAATTCAGATTTCATCAGTGATCGATGGTATAATAAGCTAATCAAGAAATGTAATTGTTAGGATAATGACACTATTGCCACTATAGGCACCTTTTTTCCCAAAATTAACAAAACTTCACTCGAAATTCAACAGTTATGATCAAAAGGTACAATTGGCTCCTTTCTACGAGAACTTTCCAACAACACTTAGTTTGCATTCTTAGATCACTGGAAATCCCGACTTTCAACCATAACTATCCAATCTTGACTTGATTAAGAAAATGTCAAAAACCAAATGATGAGATCCTGTAGATATAATCGTAAACTTTCTAATGTCTCAAGAATTAGCGTATATATTCTTCTTGAGAAATATTGTTACTTTTTACCTTAATCATCCATCCGGCCCAATTCGGGAAAATCCATGATACTAACATTTTCTCAAAAACCATATCATACTTTTGGAAAGTTCAAGTTGTGAGCTTTTTTTTTGTTGAAAACAAATTTATTCATTCATTCACCAAAGTTCCGAACGTCAAGAGAACAGGATTTCAAACATAACAAGTCCCAAAGGGTTTTTTTTGGGGGGGGGGTTTAGTAAGCCAATTAGAGGGGAGAGTTTCTAAACGATGGGCTTTCACAATCCAATCAGTTACTTGCACTACAAAAAAACTGTAATTTAGCTACAAAATATTAGCCACGAATACCTTTCTGTCGCTAATTGCAAAGGTATTTACTACGCACAAATGCATTTCGTCACTAATTTGTGACGAAACAACGCTCGTCACAATTGGTGACGAACTCAGCGACAACCAGATAAACTTTGTCGCCAATTAGCAACGAACAACTAAACGTAGCAATATCCGTCGATACTAGCGATGAATATACAAATCCGTCGCCAATTGGCGTCGGATTGAGCTACGAACAGAATGCCGTCTCCATTTAGCAACGACATTAAGAATTTCCGTAGCTATTTTGTGACGGACTACATTGTCCGTCGCTAATTAGGGACGGATTGTCTTTCCTCGCAAAGTATGTCGCTATTTGGCGACGGAAACGTACAGTTCCGTCGCTAATTCCCGACTATAAAGCCACACCTGCAGATTCCTCGCTCTTATTTTACTCGCGCCCGAAAAGCCCCTTTCGCTGATTCCTCTTCAGTATACCCAAAAACCCTAAGTAAGGTATGTTGATTTCCTCTCTTGTTCTTTCTATATACTACATATTTTACGTATTATTAGCAAAGTGGTCAAGGTCTTTAGTTCATCTCCTCTCTCTCTTGCATATGTTTTGGTCGTCGAAGTGTGCTCAAGGGTGATGTCGATCGGCGTCCCAAGGCGAGGTCAAAGCTGGACCTCGCCTTAGATCTGTCAGATTCCCAGCGTTGGCCAACTGCGTAGAAGTTCAGCATTACGTTTTTCGACATATGGAAAGAGAAACTTAAAGTCATTCTGCAAATTGAAGATGTAGAAGGGAAAAAAAAAGAAATATACCAAGAGAAAGTCATTTTGTAGATGGGTATATCTGTAGAAGGGAAAAAAATGGGGATAGATGAGAGCGATTAATTTGGACTTTGTCAATAAAAGTTCGTACATAGATTGAAATGACAACAGTATCCGCAAGGGTTAAACAAAATGGACAAAGAATTATTTAGTTTTTGTTAAGGAGAAATTAAGAGATGAAAAAAAATTAGCGACGTAGGACGCGGGATAGGGAAGAACAAATGGTTGTCCTTGAGCCGACATGCTAGTGTAGACGCGCATGATGATTTGTTAGAATTTGATGACTCTTCGTTTATTACAACAACAAAAAGGCATACTCCAACACTAATTGATTATCTTCAGCTGGCTAGCTATTTGTGATATACTAAATGTCTTCATCGTTGGTTATGCTATTATATGTCATTTTCCAATTTAAATGTAAGTGTTGGCTATTTGGGTACGTGCCCATTGTGTGCTTTTAACATTTCATGCTCCATCTATTAATTTTCATACAGCGACAATGTAAAGTGACAGGTCTTGGATGTATAATAAAAAATTACCTAATCATCGAGGATTGACCGATGAGTTTCGTGCTAGCGTGGAGATGTTTTTAGACTTCACTAATAACAAAGTTGAATACATGGACGGAAATAAGTTAAGGTGTCCGTGCAAAAAATGTCGTAATCATAAATTTCAGGTTGTTGCTACAGTTGGAGCATCTTTGTAGATTTGGGTTTACTCCGAACTTCTACAATTGGACTTGCCATGGTGAACCATTTATATATGATCAAAGATATTGCAGATGTGACCAATTTCATGTAAGGGAAGATTGTAGCAATGATCACCAATTGAATCCATCCCAGAGGATGGTATTTGATGCAACTGGTTAGAATGTAGGATGGGAAGTGAACCATGCAAGTACTAGTTTTGCTCCACCACTTGACCAAGCGGAAGATGTGGGTGGAACAAGATTTGATGATACTTCGTCTAATCAGTTTCGAGAAGTTTTGAGAGCTGCAGATGAACCTTTATGGGCAGGTTGTGACAATCACACTAAGTTATCTATTACTGCAAGACTGTTAAATATCAAGGCAGAACATAATGTATCTGCGAATTGTTTCAACTCTTTCGTTGAAGTCATGCGGGAAAGTTTGCCTCGTGATAACACTATGCCAATTGATTATTATGATATGAAGAAGCTAATGGATAACTTAGGTCTTCCAATTAAAAGGATTGATGTATGCAACAACGGTTGTATGTTATTTTGGAGAGATGATGAACATGTTGAACATTGCAAATTCTGCGGTGAATCTAGATACAAGGTTATCAGGAGGTAGGGTCGTAATCAGAAACGTAGACCATGCAAGCAAATGTTTTATCTACTATTAATTCCCATATTGCAAAGGCTTTATGCTTCTTTAGCCATTGTCGATCACATGACTTGGCATGCAAATCATCAAACAGAAGCGGATATTATGTGTCATCCTTCCGATGCATTCACTTGGAAACAGTTCGACAGAACATACCCTGAGTTTGCGATGGAGCCTCGAAACATTAGACTAGGTCTTTGTGCCGATGGATTTGCCCCATTTGGAAAAACAAGGAAAAATTACTCATGTTGGCCAATTATATTAACTCCATACAATCTTCCTCCTGGTATGTGCATGAAGGCACCTTATATGTTTTTGACATTGATCGTGCCTGGGCCGCAAAACCCGAAAAAGTTGATAAATATTTATATACAACCATTGATAGCAGAGTTATGGAATGAAGGTGTCTTCACCTATGATGTTCGTACTGATCAAACGTTTGTTATGAAGGCTGCCCTTCTTTGGACGATAAATGACTTCCCAACTTATGGAATGTTATCTGGGTGGAGTACAGCTGGGATATTGGGTTGTCCAATATGTATGGAGTGATCAAAGTCATTTAGATTAAAACATGGTAAGAAGGCGAGCTATTTTGATTGCCACCGACAATTTTTGCCGATGAATCATGCATTCAGAAGGAATAAAAAAGAGTTCATGAAGAAAAGGATTGAAAAGGCATCTCCACCATTGATGTTGACCGGTGAGCAAATTTTTGAGCGAGTGCATTACTTTCCAACTGTTGTTGAAAATCCTCGTGGCACAACTTATGCGTACGGAAGTACGCACAAGTGGACTAAACGTAGTATATTTTGGGATCTACCATATTGAAAGACCCATATTATTTATCATAATCTTGACGTCATGCACATTGAGAAGAATGTTTTTGATAATGTTATCAATACGTTGATGGATGTCACTGGAAAAAGGAAATATAACTTGAATGCAAGAAAAGACATGAGAGATATTTGTGATCGGCCAACACTAGATGTGGATGCTTGTAGTACGGGACCAAAACCAAAAGCAGTTTATACATTAAACAAGGAGCAGAGACATGTTTTTTGTCAATGGTTGAAATCTGTGCTCTTCCCTGATGGATATGCTTCGAACCTCGGGAGATGTGTCGACTTGAATGAATGTAAGTTGACGGGTTTGAAAAGTCATGATTGTCACATATTTATGGAGCGACTACTTCTTATAGCGACGAATGAACTTCTACCAAATTTTGTATGGGGTGCCATTGCAGATTTAAGTAATTTCCTTCATGATATTTGCTCGACAATGTTGTCAGAATCACACACGGAGAAACTAGAGAGAGATATTCCAATTATCCTTTGCAACCTAGAAATGATATTCCCTCATTCATTTTTTGATTCAATAAAGCATCTTTTAGTTCACTTGCCTTACGAGGCCAAAGTTGCAGGTCCTGTACATTTTCGATGAAAGGTGGAATCCTTTTTTATGTAGATATTTTGAAACTTACTTTATTTTGTATTATGTTATGACAATCTTCAATTTCTTTCTATAGGTTTTTATTTCATTTGAAAAAAAAAGTGAAGAATAAAGCATGTGTAGAAGCTTCAATTTGTAATGCATATATTGTAGAAAAAGTGACTACTTTTGCATCATATTATTTTGAGCCACACGTCCAGTACAAGAGGCGGAGAGCCGGATGAAACGATGAGGGCCTTATTGACCCCAAATGCAAGCCATTCTCTATTTTCAATTATCTTGGTCGGTCAAGCGGCGTATGTCAGTATCGTTACTTAACAGGGAAAGAATGACAGGCAGCCCATACATACATTTTATTGAATTTTCCAGAGGTGGATCCAGTATTCGAGTAAGTTTACATTTGATGAAGGAGCATCTCTGTGGATTTGAACCATTCATTTTTCGTTTCCCAACTATTGCTAATGTTTTCGTGGTAATGTTTTAGCAATATATTTGAAACTTCATATTCTAGACTACCGCCAAATGAGTTTGATAGTTTGTGCAATCAACAATTTGCAGCATGGTTCTAAACATATATAAGTTGCTTCAAGCTAGCGTTGCATTTTCATGGTTGATTAACCTACTTACATCATGTATTGCTAATATAATTCATCGATTGACTATGTGTTCATCATGTGTAGATTGAAAGTAATCCTGATCTAGTTGCAAAGCACGAAGTGCTCTATCATCTGTCCATGGGTCCAAAATGCCGATCATGAAGTTGGCCAGGATATTTCATAAACGGGTATAATTTTCACACTCAATACTATGGAATGGGAAAAATATCAATGAATAGTGGTGTGTGTGTACAGTCATCCAATGGTGGCAGCTTAACAGATGATTTTTATGGCTTGTTGGATGAAATCATAGAGATAGAGTACCCCGGACCATTATTACGCGTTGTCTTATTTAAGTGCACGTGGTTCGACCCCGTTAAAGGTATGAAGGTTCATCCGAAATATAATTTGGTTGAAATCAATCAGAAGAAAAAGTACATGGAGTATGAACCATTTGTATTGGCACAACAAGCAATTCAAGTATATTATGCATCATATCCTAGTTTAAAGAGGGACAAAATTGATTGGTTGGCTGTTTGTAAGATAAAAGCACGAGTTAAAATTGAGGAACACTGGAAGGATACAACATATCAACAGGAGATAATGTGTAACACTACTGCTGAACACACTGAGGAATATCACATTCCAACTTTACGAGATCCAGATGGTGCAATGATAGATGTCGATGCACTTGAACTCCTTGAACCAAATGATGAAAGTGTTGACAATGATTCATTCGATTGAGACGCAGAATTTGAGACAGAGGGTGAGGACGAAGATGAAGACAAAGAAGAAGATGAAGATGAACACGGAGATGAAGACGACGATGAAGGCGAACACGAATGACTTGTGGATTTTTTTTACACTTGTTCTTGAGTTACGTGTAATTAACAAATTATGAACACAAATTTATCATTATTTTTTATCAAGTTTCGAATGTATGTTATATAGTGCGCCTTTTCAGTAGAGCTATCAACATTATTGTTATAACATGTTAATTGATTATTAATTAACAGGATTAACGTTAATTGTTTTTGGCAACCATGAGAAATATTTCAGTTATTAATTAGCTACGATCAACCGTCTATCCATCGCTAATTAGCAACATATATCATCTAGTCCGTCGCTACTTAGCCACGAAATAAATGAACTTCAGTTGCTAATCAGCGACTGACAAGCAGACGTCGTCGCCAATTTGCGAGTGTAGTGATTAACCATGACAAATTAACGACGAACTGAAGATGTCAGTCGCTCATTAGTTACAGATAGTGTTTGTCTGTAGTTAGTCAGCGACAACAGTGTAAACCGTCGTAAATCAACGACGGCTAAATAATTTCTGTCGCAAAGTTGCGACGTATAAATAATGTCCGTCACTAATTAGTGACAGATAAGTACTATCTGTCGCTAATTAGGGACGGACATATTCTAACCGTAGCTAATGAGTGACGAACCATTATGTCATCGTAAATTTGTGCGTTAGTGGTTACCATGATAAATTAGCGACGAACCAAGATGACCGTCACTAATTAGCCACAAACAGTTTATGTCTGTAGCTAATCAGTGACAACATGGTTAATCGTCGCTAATTTTCGATGGGTAGGTTCTGTTAGTCGCCAAGTAGCGACAGCTATTTCTTAACCGTAGCTAAATAGTGACGGACTTCCGTGTCGTCGCTAAATAGCGAGTGTATTGATACTTTCACAAATTATCGATAAAGCGAAGATGCACGTCGCTAATTAGCCACATACATGGTTTGTCTGTAGCTAATCAGTGATGACATGCTTGGTTGTCGCTAATTTTCGACGGATAGGTTCTGTCAGTTGCCAAATAGCCATGGCTAATTCTTAACCGTAGCTAAGTAGCGACGATTTTTCGTGTCGTCGCTAAATAACGAGTGTATTGTTACCTTCACAAATTAGTGACGAACCGTATATGTACGTCGCTAATTAGCCACATACAGTGTTTGTCTGTAGCTAATCAGTGACGACATGGCTTGTCGTCGCTAATTTACTATGGATATGATCTGTCAGTTGCCAAATAGTGACGGCCATTTCTTAACCGTAGCTAAGTAACGACATTTTTTCACGTCGTCGCTACATACCGAGTGTATTCATTACCTTCGCTAATTAGCGACAGACACTAATTAGCCACAAACAACGTTTGTCTGTAGCTAATCAGTGACGACATGGTTGGTCGTCGCTAATTGTCGATGGATAGTTTCTGTCGGTTGCAAAATAGTGACGGCTAATTCTTAACTGTAGCTAAGTAGCGATAGTTTTTCGGGTCGTCGCTAAATAGCGAGTGTATTGATTACCTTCACATATTAGCGACGAACATAAGATGTCCGTCGCTAATTAGCCACATACAATGTTTGGTTGTAGCTAATCAGCGACGACATTGTCTGCCATCACTAATAAGGGACGGTTATTTTTTGTACCGTAGCTAATTAGCGACGTATTTTCATGTCGTCACTAATGTGCAAATTAGTGATTATGTTCATCTTCTAGCGACGAACATAAGATGACCGTCGCTAATTAGCTACATATAATGTGCGTGTGTAGCTAATCAGCGACGGACAAGCGTTCGCTGTCACTAATTAGCGATGGTTTATGCTTGTCCATCGCTAAATTGTGCATAAAAAATACGATCGGTCTTTCTTTCCTGTTTCACTTTGAAGTCATTCTCTCTGTCCCTCTGGCTGTCGTGATTCTCCTCCGACGCACTTTGCACCTCGAACCTCCGCCGATCCGCCGATCGTCTTGATCCGTCGCTCGACCAAGGCCTCTCCTCATCCACCCTCCTCCTATCAGTTGCCCTTGTTGACAATTTCCCCAATGGTCATGTGAAGAAGCTAGGGCAAGGTTTGAAATTGAGCTCGGCGAAGTCGCTAATCGTTCAAACCTCCTCGGCTGCCGATCGACGTTGGCCTCTCATCATCCACCCTTCTTCGATCATCAGAATTTGTCTCGGGGTTTTCCCCAAACGGTCATGCGAAGAAGCTAGTGCAACCGAGCTAAGGCAAGGTCAAATCAAAGGTCAAATCCGAACCTCTTCGCATTCTAGGGTTTCGATTCGCCTTGGTTGGGCGCTTCTTGCCTAGCGCTGCCGGGTGGTGTGGTGTGGGATCCGACGTCGCCGCTAGGGGTGTCGTTAGGGTTTCGCCGGGTTCGCCGATCTGAGCTCGATGAGTTCCTTCTTGTAGCTAATCGATTGCTGTTGCGGTGTGATTTTGCTGGATTTGTGTTTGGAATTTTGTATGCACTTCAGCATCTTGGGAAGGGAACAAGTGCTTGTGCTTGTGAGAATGCGATGGGTGTGTGGGAAATGCTTGGAATGGTTCACCGATGTTTTCGTGATTGTAGCATATTTGATCAGTTTATGTTCCATCGCTTGTGCAATGGCTGACTGCAAATAGAGAAGCCTGATTTACTGATTCACATCGGCTTGGGCATTATCATTGGCTTTGTTTTGATGATCATGGTTGCTTCTTGTTAATGTTATGATGAATGATGTCTTCTGTGTGGAAAAGCTTCGATTTCACGTGCAGAGGGCTGAAGTGCTCTTATTGGTTTGTCACTGTGGTTTTTTTGCCAATTCTTAGCTTCAGTCAAGTTCCATTAATTGGTAGTTTGTTTATATACCCGACCTTATGCATGTCTTGACACATAATATGGAATGACAATCAAAGGGTTGTCATATTAGATTAACATCATTGACCAGTGATCTTATATCACACTAGATAGCAATCTTGTCAAAGTTGTAGGTTATCAGGATATGAATCCATATATATATATTAAAAAGATAGAGAAACTTGTGATCTGTTTATAAGCTTGCTAGATTTGTGAACAATTTGATGTTGGCTTTAATTGGTAATGTAATCCATAACAATTTCAAGCCACATCTTTAATTAGTAATGTAATCCATAACTGATTTATATATTATATGTTTGTTAACGTGCAGCAGTGAGGAGGCAGCAAAACAGAAGAAGATATATGTGTTCGGCTGTGAATTGAGGCCCCATTCCTTTTAGAACAATTGTCTATGAATAGCTGGGAACAAAAATGGTAAGCTGGTCCAAATACATGGACAGTGTTTGTTGATTGATATTTGTCTAACCTTTTGGTGTGATTACAGAGACGTGGAGGTGGTCGTATAAGAGGTAGACGTCGGCGTACAGGTAGAGTGAGAATAGTCGATTCCCCTTCCCCTTTATCGGGCTCATCCCCGACCTTTTGGACTTCCCCTGCACTTTTATCTAACCCTCAACCAGAAGTTGGCAATGATGATGGACATACTGGATACATTGGCACATCATCCGCTGCACTTATAATGGAACCATTCGGCGGCCTCTCCTTGGACCCTATGAATTTTCATATGTTCGGCCAAGTTTATCATCGGCGAACTGAATTGAATGTAGAACCACCTTCTTCAGCGGAACAATCGACACGTCCACCTTCTTCAGCGGAACAATCGACACCTCCACCTTCTTCAGAGATACAATCGAATGACGAGGAAAACATGGTTGAAGATTCAGATGGTCGGAAATTGATAGGACCATATGGTGATTCGTAAGTGGACGTGTTTTTTTACTAGTATATGTGAATTCAGTATGGTTTTATATATGGGATGTCAACTAAGCACATAGATATTAATTTTTACAGCTTCACAAATGCGAACTATGTTGTGAGGGAACTTAATGGAATAATGAACGATCATTGGAGGGGGTAGGTATGAGTTGCAAGTAAGTGTTTTATTTGATTTCAGGACAAACTAAGACATTATTTCCATTCACGTTTTTTTTTCCAGGTGCATTGTTGTTTGTTCTGATCACATAAGAAATGCGATGAATAAAGCGAAGACAAAACAAAGGAAGCCTTACTTTATTGCAAGTGAACATAGGACGGAAATGATGATAACTTGGGGAACTGATAAACATAAGAGCGCGAGTCTCAGGAATTAACAAAATCGAATTTCTAGTTCTAGTGAAGGGTCTGCCACATATGCTAGAGGGAGTATCAACATCGGGGAGCACAAAAAAAGATTGGTTAGTCCATTTGGATTTGATGTAAGTTAATTTAAGTCGAATACTAATTTATGTTTATATTTTGTAGACGAAGGAATTGGGGAGGGAACCGACAGCCGTTCAAACATTTGAACGGACCTTTCAGAAAAGAGATAAGACATGGACTAGCGATCGGGCAAGAGCTATTAAGGTTTGTTTATCTGTACCTAATTATATTGATGTTAACACTAATTACCATATTGTTATATGAAGTTACTTAATTTGCATCATATATTGCTCGCGTAGGAAAAGTTTGATGACCTTTGCTCTACACATGCTAGTGTTAGTGATGGTGTTGGGCCGTCTGATCAAGAAGTTGATCAGACGGCATTATGGATGGAGGCATCGGGTGGGGTAAAAAGAGGAAAAGTATTTGGGTTGGGATCCTTGTCTAGAGAAGTTGCAAGAAAGGTAGCTGCAACATCATCCTCAAGTGCATCTGGTTCAAGGAGGGGTCGGCAGGATTCGAACATGGCCCAAGAAATGAACAAGTTGAAGGAACAACTTGTACAAAAAGAAGCAAAAATTATGAAACTCGAAAGAAAAATGACACATATCTTGCGACACCTGGACATCTCAGACGATGAGTCTGATGATGATGATGTACCTCCCTCTAACCCCATAGACGAAGAGGACAATGGTGATGAGATGATTGCTGATGCTGATGTTGATGGGAATGGCGGCACCTCATAGTCGCTAACGATGAGGTTACGTCACTAATTTTTTCCTTTTTTGGATGCTGGAAATTTACTCGTCCCGGGTTTGATTAAATTTTGCTATAAGAGAACTTATGGTTGTAATTCTCTCTCTCTCTCTCTCTCTCTCTCTCTCTCTCTCTCTCTTCATATGCAAATGTCAGTTGCAATATTAATGTAAGTTTCTGTCTCCCACTGGTTGCAAGACGAGCGTTGATGCTGTAACAAGCCCATGTTCAAGGGTACTGAGGGAAGTTTTGGCACCACCATCCATCATCAATCTGCAACTTTGGTGTTTCAGCTCTTCGTAAGACCAGAGTTTAAATGTTGCTGTAGTTGTAACATGCAAACATAATGGGCTATTCCTGAGCGATTTGAATCTTTGTTGTATGTTATTTTGCTATATGAGATTATGAAAATGTGGTTGGCTTGCAAACATGTGCTATCCTTTGCAATTTGCTTAAGTCCTAGAACATAGATGATGTAGTACATCTCTTGTGCTATGACTAAGGAATGTTATACCGTAAAACCTCATGTTTGCTAGCTTTTGTAGATCAAACATGTAATGAAGGATGCCTAAATACGATTTATATTGTTGTTTGTATTTTAGATGATCAGAGCACGATCGGGCCAAGAGAGAATAGACCAAGAGGACCGCAAACCAGGAGTCTCTTTTTATCGATATTTCAGGTATTAACATTTGTTTTCATTGGTTGATTGCTTTCTATGATTTGATGAATGTACATAATGTCGTCCTTCTAATATATCGTCTATGATCAGTTGGACTGACATTTGGTGCCTAAGATGATGGTGTCTTGAAGTATGGATGTAGAATTGAAGATATTGATGAGCCACATCCCAAGAGCATCTTTCTGTTTTTTTTTTTTTTTGCATTTTATATAGAGAATTGGCATTTTGTTAGAATTTGCTTCAACTCAGTTGGTCATTCAGTGGTTGTTCTTGGATATTTAGCTTATTTTTGTAGATAATTTTGTAGGCTACAATGTATATAATTTTCATAAGGGTTATAATATGGATGATGTTATTTAGTGTTGTCTAAATGATGCTATAAATTCATTGCTCCTATTAATTAGATATAATATCAAAATGTGATCAAATAATTCGTCGCAAAACAGCTATAGCAAAATCCAGTTTATTGAATTCGTGGGACGCGTAAATCGAATTCTTTTTGTCGTAGAAACAACGAGCAAATTTATTACAAATTCACAAAATTAGCTACGGCCATACTCATATCTGTCGCTACTTCGCGACAAACAAGCAAAATCCGGCTTTAATTAGCGACAGACAAGAAAAATACGTCGCTATATAGTGACAAACATATGCATATCCGTAGCAAATTAGCGACGGACAAGGTAATACTGTAGGTAAATTGCGACAAAGCTCGTTTGTCGCTAACTTGCTACGGTTGACAATCGTAGCAAATTAACGACGGCCTACAAAAATCGTCGCAAAAAGTGGCGACGGATTATCCTATGCGCGTGGCTATTTGGCGACGGCATTTGTAGACCGTCGCTGTTCGGCGACGGCTATATGATGTCATGGCAAATTAGCGACACGTACAGATGAGAAAGGAGTTTTAATTTGTTGGACAAATTTGCAATGACTTTGCATCGTTGCAAATTAGCGACGTACAAATGGACGTCGCCAAATTTGCGATGACCATCTGTTCGTCGCCAATTAGGACGACATGAGATATACTTGAATTTAGCGACGCACTTAATGACGAATTTTGTGATGTCGTAGTCACAAATTTGCTACGACAATTGCTACGACATTTGCTACGACTTTTTGTCGTAGCAAATTAGGGACGAGTTTTGTCACGAACGTTTAGCCACGACATTTGTGACGATGTTTGCTTTGTCGCAACTTAGCAACGAACTCACATATTTTCCGTAGCTAATTTTTGCGACGAATGAATAGCGACGGACTTAATGTCGTCGCTAATGTCGTCGCAAAACCATATTAGCGACGACATTTTGCAGATTTTCCGTCGAAAAAACTGTAGCTAAATTACAGTTTTTTGTAGTGGTGATTGGCCTCTTGAGAGCAGTATAAAATGGAGACATTTTATAAATCAACTTGTAAGATCTTACATTCCTTAAAAATGTTTTGTAGGGCCCCTGGGTTTTGTAAAGCATATCCACTACATGTGCACATGGTCAAATTGTCGCTGAAGAGCTCCACTTTAAGTTCTGCCTTTGGGTTTAGGTGAAGTAGAATTCTTCTTTGTAGTAAACGCGATAATCCCTCCTTAAGCACATGGGCTACGACACCCATAGCAGAAGCTACTCCAACTGAGTTTGCAAATCCTATGACGACTATCCCATTGGAGTCGCGAAGGACATGGGCCACCGAACCCACCATTGCAGCTTCCTATCCCGATCCATCAACATTCATCTTCAAGATGGGTCCCAGAGTCTTCCATCAGTTAGTTTCTGTAACGCCCCGGCGTTACCCACAGTATGGATATTGTCCGCTTTGGGCCCATTGGCCCTCACGGTTTTGTTCTCCTCGATCCATCCGAGAAAACGCGTCCACACTGTTAAGGGACCCACAGCTTTATAAGCTGGCCCAAGACTCCCCCTAGGCGATGTGGGACAAGGATATCACAATATCCCCCCCTCAATGGCACAGCGTCCCCGCTGTGCCCTCATCAGCACCAGCGAGCGCCCCACTGTGGCCCCACACACGGTCGGGAGTCGGCT
>JAGKPW010000316.1:0-124190 GCA_019926035.1 Melaleuca alternifolia
ATCACGTAATCGGACATTTATCAAAATCGTCTCAGCCGACGAGATAAATGTAAAAGGGGGAAAAAAACAAGAGACTAACCTCTTGTTCTTCGCAGGAGTCTACTAATATAGTGGAGTCACCGTGAATAACTGTGCGACCTTTTTCACTGCCGTCGTCATACACAAACTTAATGTAACGGATATTCTGTTCGACGAATCCGCGAATTTCCCTCACGCCGTCGAATTTCCCGTCGTCCCAAGCATTTTCACCTTTTGATGGCCACGTTTCTAAATATGCTCCAATCCCACGTGATGATTCCTCACTCCACTCGTAAAATCCAACAATTTTGCCATCCGTTGCGGGAGAAGACAAGGGAGTCCCGGCCTCTCCATCACCAATAGTTTTGATCATGTTTTTGTTAGTCCGAAACGTGAGAGATTTAATTCCACCTTCCGTATATTTCCCAGATATTGAAGTCGGATACTCATTTTGATTCTGCATTAATAGACATAACCATCAAAACTCGAGATTTGATTCTCGAAGGAGTCACCCACCATCGTCGGCAATGCAAAATCCGTAGGAATTTTAAGATTGAGCGTTGCTAGAAGGACGGTACCGTTAGTGCACACTAGTGACGGTGGACCAATGGCCACATATTGCAATTTGGAGAAGGTGGGCAACCGGAATGTGGATCAGAGATAGTTTGATGCATTTAAAGAGACAAATCCAAAGATATTAATTTAGGCCAAAAAAAAAAAAAGCCATGAGATATAAACTGCGACTTTCAGGCGATGGCTATTATTCCAAAATCAAATGTATTCTTTAACATTTTGTTTGTGAATGAAATAAGAAGGTTACAGAACTTAGTGTGTTTTTGTATTGTGTGAGCAATTTCTAAAAAGAAAATTAGTTTTTGAAAATTTTATACAAATAAAAGGATGAAAATATCACTAATAAATTATTTACACCAATCGCAAAATAGATTTTGCATCCTAGTTTCAAAAAGTAGAAAAGGAAAATTGAAGAGGAAAAGCTAGGATGCAGGTTTTTTTTTTCTTGTGACATTCGTTAAACGCGCAAGATAAAAAAAAACGGCTAGTTAAATCAATTTCTTTGTGGCGTGAATTCTTCTAGCTGAGTCTCCGAAATCCAAAATAACAAGGAACCCTTTAATTCAAATTAACCAAGCATATAGAAGGAGAAGTCGTGTAAATGGAGAATAATAGCTTCATTAGTGTAAAAGACAATAACCCTAGTTTTAGTTTCTATTTAGAAATTCAGTTTTTATTTTGAATGACTCCAATAATTTTTTTAAAGGTTCTCATAACTATGATTATCATATCGTAGCATTTAATTTTCTTTGGACTAGCTTTTTTTTCTCTTGCTTTATTTTTAATATTTAAGGACCTTACTTAATGGGATTTTAGCAAATCCCAAGTGAGAAATGAACAATTTTTATTTAATGTAATAACTTAATATTGATATAGAATCGATTTCACAAGAGACAACTTAGCAAATTTGAAAATTTTAATTCTCAAATAAAAAAAAATTAATGGAATCCCAGGCGGTGGCAAATCCCACCGAGTGGGATTTTGGTTTCCCAAGGAAGCCTTGGAAAACATGTGTGGGTCAATACTGCTACGCACAGAAATGGTACAGTCAGCTAATCTTTTCCCTTTTAGTGAAAAGCTTGTATCTGTAATATGTATAGGGACATACCATTTCAATCACCTCCGTACTTCTAACCATGCCACCATCTGTCTCCGATTGCCCCACTTCTCTACTCTTCTTTTCGCACAGCTCGATTGATCGGATGAATCCCTCTCCATGTTTAACGATGATTTTACTTACATCCTTATGCATATCGCCATCATCCCACTTTGGCTGGCATTTATTCGTCAATAGCGGCACGTACTTGACGGGACGGAAAACCTCAGAGGGTAGCTTGACAAGTGCTGCTCCGATAGATTGGAGAAAACCGTTACTTATCACGAAAATCTTGTCGACTTTCACAGCTTTGGATGGTACGTAGAAGTACTCCCCTTCCTTCTTTTCCGCGTTAATGGGTTCCAAAGTCCTTTTGTTGGTCCGAAATGTGAGTGAGTTGATTCCTTTTTCTCCCAAATATCCAGCAAAAGAAGTTAGGTGCTCTCCCTCTTTCAATGTAACCTGCAAACAGGCCACGAAAAGACATACTCGACGTGAGTTGCATCATTCGGTTAGCAAAATAAATTTGGTAGATCACTTTTCAAATGTGATTCAGATCTATAAATGTAAATTGTTAGTTCACTTTTGAAATACGCTTCGAATCTATACAATAAGTTATATTGGCTAGTGCAAATTACATTTCCTAATAAATTTTGTAGTACATTTCATTTTGTAAATCAAAAGTCAATTTACTTTTTCTTTGCGGCTAGGTTGTCTTTGCCTAATTTTAATAATGTGGAGTTATTAGTTCTTTTCCGGTTGATTTTCCAACGATCATACGGATCCTCATGCATCGCAGGTATGAGATTTTCATGTCCATTTGCAAAGCAATCATTAAGAATTTAAAGGTTTATGATTCCATGATCGACTAATGTCACGATAGGCTAAAATGATGAAGTTATGACATTTAAGTAGGAAGGGGTATAAGAGAAAAGGAAAGAGTTTAGATACAACCTGGAAAGTATGCTCCCCCGTTTCTTCATCATATGTAATATCCGGTTTCAACTTAGTGTTATCTCTGACGCCAAAATCAATGGACTTAATGAAGTATGCGTAGCAAACACGAATCCCCTTTATACCACCAGATTTCCACTCCTCTCGATGTCTGCCTCCAGAAGGCCCGAAGGTGAAAATCTTTTCGGATTGTGAGTTAATCAGGTTGCAAAGGCGCTCGACTATTTTCTCAATGAGCTTCGATTCACTGCTGATGTAAAGTGTCAGTACAAAAATTTTATAAGCAATATGTATGGCAAAATGAACATAAACCTATACCCCAAGAGACGACATACGACGAACATTCTACTGCAAATTTCTACGAGGGTATATGAAATATGAATAGAAAAAAGATGGAGCTGGACTAAATCACTATAGGCATTGGCATGTGTAACATTGAAATGGTGATTAACTAAGCTCTAATTTTAATAGTAATCTCATCCTGCAACAGAGAAGGCTGCGTCATACTGCGTATATTGCATTCTAAGAAACAACACACTTCTGACTTCAGCCGTAAAAGTAGTCAATGCTAAAAGTGTGTTTATTTCATGAAAAAATTCAGGATTTGAAAACGTTTTGTGAAATATAATCGCTTGTCTCATTTGCAAAGATGAATGAATGAAAAATATTATTATTATCCATGAAAACAATTAAATATAAATTGTTGTCAAATGAGAATTTTTTTCAATGCTATATAACTAATTATTTTCAGAAAACATTTTCGAAATCTTGAGTTCTCCCTGAAACTAAGGCATCATGGCTATTAAATTAACATTTCAACTGAGCATCTTCACAACTTGAGTCCTCAGATAATCACGTTTGTTTTGGCTTTCTTAATACTTCATGGGAAAAATATAAAAAGCATCTTGGCATTTCAACTTCATATCAATTTGCGTCTTGAGTTTTACAAACATACAATTAGCGTTCTGATTACATCTGAGAGTTGATCCTATCTGTGAATTTGTCATTTTCCTTCCGATTTTGCCCCTTTCACCCTTTCAAATTCACTCTATGAAAATTCACTTGCCAAAAAACCTAACCCATTCACCCACCCACTGCTCAACTCCTCCCAACCCAGCGTCGCCAATCCACGCCACGCCAACGGCACCGCCACCCCAGCTGAGCCACCACTTAGATTTGTTGAGTTCGACTAAAATCTAAGTCAAGCTTGACGCCGACCTTCGCAAAGAAGGGAGAGAGAGAGAGAGAGAGAGAGAGAGAGAGAGAGAAGAGGTATCAGTAGAGGCCAGCGCAGTGTCGGCCGGAGTTAGTTGTGAGAGCCCACGACAGAGACAACAAGGGTGTGAGACAGCCAGAGCAAGGGCGACAAAGAAAGAGAGAGCGAGGCAATGGTTTAAGGTTAGGATGAGTTGGAGGGTAAATTGGTCTTTTTAAATTTGAGGATTCTGTTAAGAAGTGTCAATGGTAGGTTTCCAAAACCCAGGCTAAAACCTGATGAGGAACGAAAATTGTTCGTGATTGGTTTTAAGAAAACCAGAGTCTGAAACTTGGATTTACTTGACAAATTTTATCAGTTCTCACTGACATTTGGAAAAGAATATGGCTGGAGAAGAATCTCTTTCTCTCCAAAGATTGTACGCTCAACTTCATCACATGCGGAATCTAATATAAAGTATTTACCGTAAACTGACGGCCAGTGAAACTTGACTGCAAAACGATGTTGAAGGTTCACCATTGACTTCCAAGAGCGCATCATCCGGGTCTGGTGGACATTTCCAGACTTTTTAATGTTTCTTTCTAGTTGTTCTCTTTCGTTCGAATTTGTGTACCAGGATTTTTTATGGACTAGAATTAATCGAGGAGCTAAGGTCCTTGGATACAGTGCGAGATGCTCAAATCGTTTTTCAAATGTTCTAGTAAAACCATACTGGCATCAGGCAAAAAACGTGAGTAAATTTGAAATACTCATGTACTCTCTAGCACATGACCACAACAGTAATTTCAGTGCACTAAGCAGTCCAATCTTGTGTATAAGTTTTTAACATTGAGACAACTTTGTTGTACAAATTAACTTTGATTTGCAATATTGCAAGGAAAATAATATCACAAGTTTCATAAATTTCGTAGGGGAACAGTTAATTGTCATAACTTTTGTTTTTCGATCGATTAAGCATCAAATTTTTCATATAGCGCTCACTTGAGAATCATAACATCTTTCCAATCATTTAAGTGCCATATAACATTTCAATTGATCACTTAAACATCATGACTTTTTTAAAAATATTTATCTCAAGTGTTGTGCCAATTGGGATTTCCAACGCTTGGGTGAATGTTTTTCAAAAGTTGTAGCACTCAAGTGATCAACTAAAAGTTATGTTACTTAAGTGATAAAAAGGGAAAATAAAGTTATACCACTCAAGTGAGTGACATATGAAAGATATGTCATTATGACATTGTTATTCCCAATATTGTAGTATATTTTGATATTAAACCATATGCAGTCAATTGACATCTGCGTTAAAAATAAAATGATACTATAAAAGAGAATAATGGGAGGATAAAACTCAAATTTGAAGCAATTACAGTGTAACAAAAAAAAAAGGAAACAAAATCATTAATCAACATTGTTTAGAAACCAAAACTCTTCCCATAAAATCTATTGATTTTGACTTTTTCTTCTGCTTTCACCATCAATTCACTTCAATTTAGGCAAAATAAGGAAATAAATCGGACATTAGATTTACCTAATTCAGTCGGTGTGACCTATGCACACAAGGATAGCAACAAAAGACTGCATTATAGATCAAACAATGTAATGGATATGACTACCACTTGAGCCACTCAAATACACTCAATGTTTCACAGCCCCTGATTACATCCAACAACCCATATAGTACTTAGCTATCACAATTCCTCGCAAAAAATATCTTAATCTTGTGAAATGAATACTCAAATCATATCACAAGATTTATTGGTTTGAGCAATCAAAACATCCCCTTCAATTACTTTAGAGTGTAATTCACAAAGAAGTCATCTCTTGGATGCTCTTCACAAAAAAGACCCACTTTTTACATAAACAAAAATTGGTTCCAGAATACGAAAACTCTCTTCAAGAAACTTTCTTTAGTTAGAAACCTCTCTCCAGCTAAGAAATCTATTAAAATTAGAAAAGTTTCCTCTTCGGACTTAAACTCGAAACATATTAATATGATAAATGGTGAACTGACGGTGCCATATGTCCCTCAAATGGTGCGGTGGCTTCTCCACCTTCAGTTCTCCAACTTCAATGATGTTGAGTAGATTTGTTTCTTAAAACAAGAACCATTGCTCTCTCCACAAGTGATCTGAAATGTACCGTTACTTGAAGTACTGTTAGGCTAGCAATGCTCTTTTAATACTAAGAATGATGGATAATATACACCGGAAAAGAACATGCAGGTGCAAAGAGGAGGAGGAGGAGGAGCAGGTGCAAGGAGGAGGAGGAGGAGGAGGAGGAGACATGGTTTTTGTCTTGTTGATATGTGGCGTTCACACTTTTATTGGAAGGCCGGATTTGTCTTTGGTTAAAAAGACATTAATGGCTCGTTTGGTAACCATTCTCGTCCCAAAAATAATTTTTTTTAGAATGAGTTTTTTTTTCGAGAAATGCTTCTTAGATGAGTTTTTGGGAAGAGAAACGTGTTTGGTATTTATACAAAATTTCTATCCCTAAAATAGAAAATGAACAAAAATGCATTTGGTAATTGCACAAAATTTCTATTCTTGAAATAGAAAAATAAAAGAAAGGTGGCAGCGGCCAAGCAAGAGATAAAAATAAAATAAAAAGAATAGCTTATTTTTTGGTACTATTCATTCTCGTCCTAGAAATAAAAAAATAAAAAAAATTATTCTTATTTCTCGTCCCAAACTCATTTCCGACCATTTTTTTCATCATGGGAACAGAATGATAATGAAAATTTGAGAAACGGGTTTCTCGTCCCAAACTTGTATGGGGACAAGAAAGTGAGAATGATAATGGTTATTAAAGCGCCCAAAAAAGAGGAAACCCATGGCTTCTCCTTCTTGAACGTGCATGTCTCGTCGTCGAACAATAATTTACCAGGGAAAAAATATTTGATTGGTGGGATGGGATTCCTTCACCAAAAATGCGAGTTAACATAATTAGACACTTGTTCATTATTGATCTTAGGAAATCAGGAAGCTGCAACGTGAATTTCTTTGACAAATTCTGTCAGTTCCCACAGACAAGTGTAAGAGATAATAAATTAAATGGCAGGAGCAGTAATCTCTCTCCTAAGATTCTGCGTTCGACTTAGGAGCATGCAGAGTCTCGCGCACAATACAAGGCTGCAATACGTGGCTGACGGTTCACCGTTAACTTCCAAGAACTAATCATCCGGGTCTGGCGGACATCTCCAAGCCTTTTAGTATTTCTCTCTAGTTGTTTTCTTTATTTGAATTTGTGAGTAGAATTAGTTAGGGAGCTAATGGTCCTGGGATATAGTGCGAGATGCTCAAATTGTTTTATTATTAAAGATTTTCTGTCAAAATTATACTGACATTAGATGTTAAACGTGAGTGAATTGAAATATAGGCGCAATTAGTGGATGCGGAATCCGAATACAAAAAGAAACTTTAGATTACTATGCCCTTCCAACTCGAGAGAAAAAAACATAAACAAGTCATGTTTTTCTCCAGGATCACAGAAAATTTTGTCCAGACCCAAATTCATCGGACTTGATTATGTGAATTTTTTATTTAGGCCGACGTGAGACCCAACAGCCAGGTTCAGCTCCCCATGCATTTGCCAGTAAGGATCTACAACATTGTTGATAGAAAATAGCTGGGAAAAAAGATATTAGAATTGTCAAGAGTTGTATACAGTACTCACTTTTGTGCCAAAATTTTTTGTTGGTTCACTTAAATACCAAATCGAAGGAAAAAAAAATTACTCAAATGCCTCCAACTAGAAATTCCAACCAAATTGATTATGTGGCCTTTATAATAAAAATTTTAGTTGACTTTCTTTTTTTTTTAAATCCAATTCAACTAGACGTCCAAAATGACGTTGCACAATGATCATTTTTCATTGAGATCAGCACCGAATTGGTCATTATTTACTATCGACTTGTACTGAATTGATCAATTTTAAATAACAACTACCACTGAGTGATCACTTTAAACAATAGTTGGCACTCAAAGGACCTCTATTTATAATTTTTGGTACTCAAAACTTGCCTATAAAATGTCGTTTAGTGGCTATATGCTAACTAGACAAGCCAACGTGCCACATAGGATTGGAATTAATAAAATATAAACATGTCAGATCTTGAACAACTTGTATTAGGGTTGACATTTAAATGATATTTTTTTTATAGAAGTGACACTTAAATGATTCAAAAAATGGCATTAAAGAGAGTACCGTGCACAATTTTTAACACTTCTAGTATCATTCTCCCGAAAAGTAGCTACACCATATTTGCGCTTATTTAAACCTAAATTTGTCACGTGCAATTCTTAGCATAGCATAGTCTACTCTGAGGTAAAACTTGATATTGCAAAAAGAAAAAAATGACCACACAACATATATTAATAATGAGGTGTTCACTAACAAAGATGGAATTAGCCAAAGCATGAGGATATCGCGAGAGGGGTCCTTTACATAAGACATCTACTCCATAATTATGGCGCAATGTGGCAAAGAATGTGAAGTGATCTGACGATGACCAGTTAGGTATACTGGCATCGACTAAGAATGATGGACAATGTACCCTTCAAAAGTATGCCCGGCACACAAAAGCGCAGGCACAAATGGTCAACTCTCATTTGAATTATCCTAAGTGCGTCCGAGCAAATTGAGAAGGGCTCCAGACCGCAATGAAATCTGACGATCTTTCCACCAGTTGAAGGAAATGAAAATTACTTCCCTTTTTGATACCGAATGGTCCAGAAGTTTTTCCGTTGCTCTGCACTGCGCGTAAGCAAAACAACATGTCTAAAATTGTCTCTTATGTAACCAGAATACAAAGTCAAATACTCGCCGGGGTATCAAGCTTAATCTGCAAAAATTGGAAGGGAGATATTTCAATCATAAGCTTGTAGGATAATAAAAATCTCCGCCAATAGATCCCCTCTCATAAATAAGTTAGAATAAGAAGGCGCAAGACCCGCATAGGATATTGGTCCAATCTTGTGTACGAGTTTTAACATTGAGACAACATTTCAGCGTTTTCACTGCTGAAGTAGTCAATCCCCTCCTGTTCTAGCTGCTTGAAGAGCTGAGATATGTAGGTCTCCGTGACATCATCGCCTCTAAACTCACCAACATGTGGTGTCTCCATTGAGCAGAAGTAGAAGAAGAAGACATGATTCCCGTCTTGTTCATACGTGGGGTTGAAACTATGATTGAGAGGCCGTATGTATATTTGGTTAAAAGGACATCAAGTTTGCTTTTAGAAATGTTTCTGTTTCTTCATTTTTTTAGAAATAGAAAAATAACATAAATCTATTTATATATATATATATATCAGTTAATATTTATATTCCCAAAGTTAGAAAGTAGGCAATGAATAAATTTCAAAGTAAAAATTTTTAACTTATTGTTCCCAAGAACATTGTTTTAGAGCAAGTTTTTTTTCAGTTCTTTTTTTCTAGTTTCTTTCTCTAATAGGTTGCCATGCCTCGATGAGGATTGGCAATCAGCCGGCTAGCTATATGCTATGATTTGGGCTGGCAAGGTCAACCTCATCGGCCTCAGGCTTGCCTCACCAATCCTCGGCCTTGCCGTGACTAGGTGAGGTCCACCTCACCATAACTAGGAGAGGGTCAACCTTGACCTCACTTGGCCATCGCAGGTCAAGCCTCCTCATGGCTGGGCAAGGCCAACCTCATGGCGGCTAGGCGAGATGGTCAAGCCTCACCTAGCTAATGGTAAGACTTGACCTCACTTGGCCACCGCAAAGGTTTGGCTTGCCCGGCCATGTCAAAGCTGGACCCTGCCCTAGCCTCAGCATTACTAGGGACTAAGGGTGTCAAACGGGTGGGTCAGGTCGGGTTTGGGTCGGGTCAAATATGGGTTGGACCGTATTTGACTCATTTAACCCAGTTTGACCCACATTCATGTAGTGTAAATATAATGACTCATACCCGACCTGACCCTGACCCAACTCCTACATGTCACGACCCGTATTGTTAAAAATATAAAAATAATCAAATTTTTATTTTTTAAAAAAAAATAATTAGAATATCATAATTTTCATAGTCTAAAAATGACTTGTTAATAATATTTAAAATAATTTATTAATAATATTTAAAATTAATTAGGTAACTCATTTATGATCCGTTTAGAACCCATTTATGACCCATATTATTAAATATGGGTTAAAATATGGGTCTTTGACCCATTTTGCCACATTTACTAGGGACTGGTGAAGTCAACCTCGCCCACTTTAGTCTTTGGCCAGTTGACGGTGGCCAATGATTGGCTAAAGGAAGGAAAAAAATAGAAATAAGGAAATGAAAGAAGAAAAAAGGAAAATTTTAAAATATCAGAAAATTAGTTTTTTACTAAACATATTTTAATTCTTTTTGTGTTCAGGGAATAGTAGTTATTGAACCATTTTTTTTGTAAAAAAATTGTTTAGGAAATAAAAATAGAAAAAATCATTCCTTAAAATAAATTATTCCCACCAATAGAAGCGTCACTAAACATACTCTAAGGTGAACGAGCACGTCTCCTCGTCGTACAATAATTTAATAGTAAAATTACAAGTGGTGGAATGCAATTCTTTCATAAAAAAATGTCAGTTTAATTAACTAGAGATTTGTTCATTATTGCTTTTAGGAAATGTGGAGTCTGAAACTTGGATTTACGTGGCAAATTTTGCCAGTTCTCATGACAGGTGAGAATTGTTAAAGAAAGTCGTTTGAATGGCAGGAGCGGAATCTCATTTTCTCTCCGAAGATTTACATTCGACTTCGTAGCATGCAGAACCTAAAATGAAATATTTGCATGCAAACTGACAGCATTGAAGTTAGAGCTTCAATACGATGTTGACAGTTCATCGTTGACTGAGCACATCTTCCGGCCCTGCTTTGCGACGCCTTTTAATATTTCTTTCTGGTTGTTATTTTCCGTTCGAATCTAAGAGTACGATTAAATGCGGGTCAGCGCGATTCTTCGTGAGCTAGAATTTGTCAGGGAGCCAGTGGCCCCGGGATACAGTGGGAGAGGTTCAACTCGTTTTTCAAATGTTCTGTCACAACCATACTTGCACGTGAGTGAACTTTAGATATAGAGGCAATTAATGGTCACGGAATCCCGATACAAAATGAAACATTAGATTATTATGCCTGTCTAAGGCGAGAGAGACAACAATGCAGACTAGTCGCATTTACCTCCCGGAGTCATAGAAAGTTTTATCTAGGTCCAGATCAACAGGACTCAATTTATCTCAAACATTGATAACGTTCAAACATTGATCACGTGAAGCTTTTATCTAGAGCTCTCAACGGACAAGTGCAACTCCAACAATGAAGATCCACGCCCATCTGCACTTATTCACTCCAAACTTTTTGGAGAGCTCTTAAACGTAGGCTTCTCTCAGAGTAAAAGTCAATATTGAGACTCCGTTCGTTTTACGGAAAATAACTTTCAGGAACATATTTTCTAAATTTTTCGGCGTTCGTTTCATGGAAAATAAAATAGTCAAGGAAAATATTTTCCACCAATGGAAAAAACACATTTAAAAGTGGGGAAAATGTATTCCGTTTTTTTGAATGTGAAAAATATTTTCGGTGTTCTTCATTTACCTTTAAATATTGCGGCCTCTAACAGCGTGCCTTGACCTTACTTAAGGCCGGCGAGTCGATGGCCTTTAACAAACGAACACAGGAAAATATTATCATTTTTCAGGAAAATAATTTCCTGAAAAAAAAATTCAAAAATGTTATGTTTTCCTAAAACGAAGAGAGACTAAAGTAAAAAAGGCCAAATGCCATATGTAGCATCTAGAATCTCATATAAAATATATGCACATAAATAGACAGAACTGAGACTGGAGCTGCAAAATGATATTGAGGGGTCACCGTTGACTTACAAAAACGCATTATTCGAGTCTCGTGGACATATCCAGGCCATTTGATATGTCTCCCTAGGTTGTTTTTTTTTTTAACGTTTCAATTTATGATTAGAATTAAATGCGGCTCTTCGGATTCTTTATGGACTATAATTAATTGGGGAGCTAATGTTCCTGGGGCTCAGTACGAGATTGCTCCAATTGCTTTTAAATGTTCTATTATAACCGAATCGACATTCAGCAGAAAACGTGAGTGAATTTGAAATGTACAGGCAAGTAATGGTAACCGAATCTCCATACAAAAAGAAACATTGGATTATTATGGACGGCAAACCCGAGAGAAAAAATATCTCGAACAAGTCGCGTTTTCCTTTGGGGATCACGATTTTTTTTTTCTGGATCTGGATTCACTGGACTTCAATTATCTCAAAGTTTGATTATATTGATCTTTTATTTCGGACCCACATGGCCGGGTTGAGCTTTGCATGATTTCACCAGTGGATATCGATAACCTTGTTGATAGAAAAGAGCAACACCATATATGCACTTATTCACGCCACATAGGCTACTCTAAGCATTATACTTGACACTAAAAAAAAAATCACTAAATACCTTATGTGAGTAAAGGGGTATTCAGGAACAGGGCTTGAAGATGTCACAAACCAAACCGAGGGGTGCCATACATACTTCATCTCCAAATATACTGGCAATGACTAATTTCATAGGATGGCATATTCTAAGTGTTGAGAAAAGCAAGCGATCAAACATAAAATAAAGAAAATAGGAAAATGAATCGGACAATAGATTTACGTAGGTGGCCCATAAGTTCTTTCGTTGCTATAAAATGTGAAGGAGCAAATAACAACAGATCCAAAATCATCTCTTATGGTGTAAAGCCAAATACTCTGTGGGGGCAATTAAGTTTGATCTGCAAAATTAAAATTAAGACATACTAACCGAGTTAATCGAGTTAGACTAACAAGGCATAAGACCGCAACAGAACATTTCAGTGCACTAAGCAGTCCTCTTTCCATATTGCAGGATAGTGTGATATTTGCTGTCAATTAACATGCATGGAAAACTAAAGATAATAGTGTAATAGAGAAGATCGGGATGACGAAACTCAATTCTGAAGCAATTATCTTGTAGTAGCAGTAAAGGAAGTTGTTGCGGAAGCCAAGCGACTGAGCAATAAAATCGACAAAACGAGAAATAATCGGACACCAAATTTATGTGGTTCAATCATAGTGACTCACGTCCATATGGAAAGCAACAATGACTACATTTAATTCATTTTAAGTTAAATAGATGTCGCCCTAAATAGACTAAGTTGATCGCATAAGTCTTCTTGTACATGTTTGATAGGCATTCATCAATCTCAGGGGGGATCTTTTCTTTTGTGATGTGAAATGCAACATTATAAGCCAACGTTGGTCCAATAACACCATATGCTTGTGTATCCAATAATTTCAATTAGCTTCCTTAATCGACTTTAGCTTCTTTCCATATGGGGGTTAAGTCCAAATTCCATTGATACAATTAATTCCAAATCTAACATTTCCTAGAAATCAAAATCCTTCCTATCAAATCTATCGATTTTGACTTTTCCTTTCTGCTATCGCCATCGTTTCACTTTAGCTCAGCCAAATATTTCTCTTATACTAATTATTGTGAAAAAATAAGTTAAATATTAGATTTACGTGGTTCGATTGGTATGAGATATGTCCTCTAGGAGAGTGACGAAATTTTTTTACTATAGGTCCACTTCTAATTACATCCAATACCTCACATGGTATTTAGCTCAAAATAATATTTTAATTCACCAAAAAATGCACAAATAGTACCACAAGATTTTGTGTTTTGAGTACTCGAAAGCTCCCCTCTGATTATTATAGAGCATAATTCATAAAGTAGTCACCTCTTTGATGCTCTTCACAAAGAAGACTCACTCTTTGTACAGTTAATAATTTGATCTTTCCAAGAAAAGTACTCAAGCTAGGAACCCACACCAACTAGAAAACCTATTCAAATGAGGAAAGTTTCATTTTCAGGATCAAATTTAAGATACATCTTAATATTAAGAGTGATGGATAGTGTACACTGGAAAGAACATGCACGTGTGAAGTATTGCACGACAAACACATATGCAGAGACACATGGTCAGCCCTCAAAAGTAGCGTCCTATACGTGTCCCAAGCGAATTGAGATGGGTTCTAGACCTTCCATGAAATTCGACGATCTTTTCTGCTCAAAAACTTACGAATAAATCGAGTTTCTATTGATGAGATAAAGAAATAGACAACATGGTTTTTCTCTTTTTGATATGGGGTGTCGACACCTCCATTGAGAGGCCTTATTTGTATGTGGTAGACGAGACATCAATTGGAAACCTATGGCTTCTTCTTCCTGAACATGCATGTCTCCTCCTCGTCCAATTATTTATCAGGGAAAAAACAAAAGGTTGGCCGGGATGCAATTGCTTCACCAAAATGCGCGAGTTTACTTAGTTAGAGACTTGTTCATGATTAATTTTAGGAAAGAATCTGCAACTTTGGGTTTATGTGACAGATTTTATTAGTTCCCACTGACATTCATGAAGAGGGAAGAATCTTGTAAATTTTGTCAATGTAATACTACAGAAATAAATGAGGAGTTATAAAAATATTAGAGATTTACATGATTCTTTCAAATATTAAAATCAACAAAAAAATAATGTACTATAATAGAAGAATAAGAGTTTAAAGAAAAAATCAAGTGTTTACAAATAAATAAATAAATTACATAAAAATCACCATGTGTTCAGAGTCTTTTTGTACGGCGGAAAGCTAGACGTCGTCCTTTTGTTTTTGTTTTTTGTTTTGGCGTTACTCTCTTTTCCTAGGACGCTTCTATTCGGTGGGGGAGAGAACCGAGAAACTCCACCTTCGGATATACTTCCAAGAAACGGACAACTTAAGACTAAAATAAAAGATAATATGTGTATATATATAATTTTTTTTCTTCTTTAATTATTCCCCGGCCCCTAATTTTCTTTTGTGAGACCAAGTACTCTTTCACCTTTTTTTTTTCCTTTGTTTGACTTTGTCCCACATGGTTTCCTTTTTATAAGGCCACGACAGTCCACACTCTTGGATAAGACAAAAACAAAATCTAAGCCGCACAACTACGTGTTCTCATCCTTTTTCTTGAAAATATGAATAGTTCTATATAAAATATTTGTGTGCCCTCTTCGTCAGATAATTTGATAAATTATAATCCAAATAAGATTTCTTTCTTAATGGTAATGCAAAACATGACCGACAATTATAGAGGCAATTAATGGTAATGAAATCTTTTTGCCCAAAGAAACATTGGATTATTATGCAGATTCAATCTTAGCGACAAAAAATCGTAAACAAGTCACAATATTCTCGGATCATGGAAAGATTTGGCTAGATTTGAATCAACTGAACTTGATCTATCTCAAGTGTTCATTATGTGAATCTTTTATTCTAAATGAGGTTATAAATCTTTCTTGGATATTAACTCTTCGTTAGGTAAGGGTATGTCGTAGAAAATAGACAGTTCAGTGACTTCTAGGAATGAACCATCAGGGTCAGGTGGATACATTTCTTTTCACTTGTTCTTTTTCTGTGGGACTTTGTTAGTAGAATTAAATGCAGCTCATTGGGCTTCTTTATGGACAAGAATTGGTTAGGCAACTAATGGTCTTGGGACAGTGATGATCGTTTTTTAAATTTTCTCGTAAAACCATCCCAACATTAAGCACAAAACGTGAGTGAATTTCAAATGCAAAGGCAATTAATGGTAATGGAATCTTTTTGCCAAAAGAAATATTAGATTATTATGCAGATCCAACATGAGTGACAAAATACAGTAAACAAGTCACGTTTTTTTTTTCTTTTGGATCACGGAAAAATTTGTCTAGATCTGAATCAACTAGACTTGATCTATCTCTAAGTGTTGATTATGTGAATCTTTTATTATGAAGGACGTTGTGAATCTTTCTTGCATTTTAAGTATTTGTTAGGTAAGGGTATGCCATAGAAAAAAGAAAGTTTAGTTGACTTCTTGGAATGAACCATCTAGGTTCGGTGGATATATTTCTTTCCAATTGTTCTTTTTCTATCAAACTTTGTGAGTAGAATTCAATGCAACTCATCGGGCTTCTTTATGGACAAGAATTGGTTAGGCAACTAATGGTCTTGGGACAGCGTGAGATGCTCATATCGTTTTCTAAAAATTTCTTGTAAAACCATCCCAACATTAAGCACAAAACATGAGTGATTTTCAAATGCAAATGCAAATAATGGTAATGGAATTTTTTTTTCCAAAAGCGACAAAATATTGTAAACAAGTCACGTTTTTCTCGGAACACCGAAAAAATTGTCTATATCATAATCAACTAGACTTGATCTATGTCATGTGATAATTATGTGAATCTTTTATTCTAAAGGAGCTTGTTTATCTTTCTTGGATATTAAGTATTCGTTAGGTAAGGATATGCCGTAGAAAATAGACAGTTCAATTGATTTCTTGGAATGAACCATCTGGGTTAGGTGAATATATTTCTTGCCAATTGTTCTTCTTCCGTCGGACTTTGTGAGTAGAATTAAATGCCTCTCATCGGGCTTCTTTGTTTATAAGAATTGGTTAGGCAACTAATGGTCTTGGGACAGTGTGAGATGCTCAGATCATTTTCTAAAATTTTCTTGTAAAGCCATCCCAACATTAAGAACAAAAAATGAGTGCATTTTAAATGCAGAATCAATTAATGTTAATGGAACCTTTTTGCCAAAAGAAACATTGTATTATTATATAGTTCCAACATGAGCGACAAAATATCGTAAACAAGTAATGTTTTCCTCGGATCACCGAAAAATTTGTCTAGATTGGAATCAACTGGACTTGATCTATCTCAAGTGTTGATTATGTGAATCTATTATTTTGAAGTAGGTTGTGAATCTTTCTTGGATATTAAGTATTCGTTAGGTAAGGGTATGTTGTAGAAAATAGATAGTTTAGTTGACTTCTTGGAATGAACCATCTGGGTCCGAAGGATATATTTCTTTCCGATTGTTCTTTTTTTGTCAGACTTTGTGAGTAGAATTAAATGCGACTCATCTGGCTTCTTAATGAACAAGAATTGGTTAGGCAGCTAATGGTCTTGGGATAGTGTGAGACTCTCATATCTTTTTTTAAATTTTTCTTGTAAAACCATCCCAACATTAAGCACAAAACGTAAGTGAATTTTAAATGCATAGGCAACTAATGGTAATCAAATCTTTTTGCCAAAAGAAACCTTGGATTATTATGCAGATCCAATATGACCGACAAGATATTGTAAATAAATCATGTTTTTCTTAAATCACTGAAAAATTATTTAGATCTGAATTAACTAGACTTGATCTATCTCATGTGTTGATTATATGAATTTTTTTTTAATCTGAAGGACATTGTGAATCTTTTTTTGGATATTAAGTATTCCTTAGGTAAGAGTATGCCATAGAAATTAGCTACCCCAATCTACGCTACCACACACCAAGTTTTTGGTGCAATTCTTAGCATTGGCTACCCTAAGCATGAAACTTTATATCGAAAAAGGACCAAACGCCAGATGTAGGTAACGGGTGTACAAGAACATAAGCGGAATTCGCTAGATACGACACGAAGATATGGCAAAGAACGTCAAGTGAGTGTCACATTGACCAATTACATATACTAGCATTTTCACAAAAAGGTAAAAGTATGCACACTTGAAAGCACATGCACCTGCAAAATACACGCGACATTCACAAACACATGCACACATGATCAGCTCTCAATAACAGTGGTCGAGCGAATTGAGAACGGTTTTGGACCTTCCGTAAAATCCGACGATCTTTCCACCAATCGAAGCAAATGAAAAGTACTAACTTTTTTGTATACCGTATGGTCCAGAAGTGCTTTCATTCCCTTGAAATGTGAGGGAGCGAATAACAACAGATCCAAAATTATCTCGTGTGACCAAAAGAAGTTAAATACTCTCTGGCGGAATGAAGTTTAATATGCAAAAATTGAAAAGGAGATATTCTAATCACAATATCTTCGCTGTGGAAGAGTAAAATCTCTACAAGCAAAACTCCACTGCTTATTGAGTTAGACTAGAGGTGATAAAATAAGTCAAACATCCATATTTTAACTTATATTGGATAATGTGGGTCATAAATGAGTTAACTTAAAAGGTTAAATGAGTCTTAAATTGATCACTTAATAACTGAGTGGGTCTTGAATGAAGCCTAAATAAGTCATAATTAGATTAACACTAATTAATTTTAATTGTTATAAACAAATCATTTTAAATATTATTAAGAAGTCATTTTTAAACCATGAAAATTTTGATATTCTAATTATTTAAATTATTTAAATAAAAAATTAATTATTTTTATTTTCCCTTTTTTTGCTTTTGTCCTTTCGTCTTTTTTTTTCTCCTTTTTCCTACTTTCTAAGTTGGTTGATAGCCAAGAGCAAGAGATGAGCTCACTAGATTCCACGATTGGAAGAGGAAAAAGCAAAAAACTCAAAATATATTTTTAAAAAATAAAAATTTAGAAAACAAATTACAAAAATCAGGAAAATTATCAAATAAATCGTATTGCATAAAATTATTTTAACAACAAATTTTTAAAAGAATCATGAAGCAAATTATTCCTGAACTTGATAAAATATGGAAGTATTTTAACAATAAAGGTCGGGCCAGGTATGTGTTAGTTATGAGTCGGATCGGGTATGTGTCACTAAAATTGTTTTATATTAAAATGAGTCAAAACAAGTTAAATAAGTTAATATTGATCAGATCATTTTTTACCCTAACCACCCTATCCATTTGACACCCCTAAGTTAGACAAACAAGGCACAATACCAGAATAGAACATTTTAGTGCATCTAGGGTCCAATCTTGTGCATGAGTTTTAACATATCTTTAGTGTACGAGTTAACTCCAGGACATATTGGACCACATTTAGTCATGTAACTCTGCAGAAAATTAAAATGATCCCGCAACAGAGAAGACCGGGACTTTAAACTCATATCTGGAGCATTTATACTGGAGTAGCAAAAAGGAAAAAAAAAATCCGCAACTTGCAGTAAAGTATCATCAATTGGAAACCGCAATTTGGTTGATAAGACATTAATTGGAAACCCGTGGCTTCTTCTTCCTCAACGCGCACGTCTCCTCGTCGTCCAATAATTTACCAGGGATAAAAAAAAAATGGTTGGCGGGGATGCAATTGCTTCACCAAAATGCGAGTTAACTTAGTTAGAGACTTCTTCATGAATTATTTTAGGAAAGAGTATGCAACTTTGGATTTATGTGACAGATTTTATTAGTTCCCACTATCATTCACGAAAGCGATAGAATCTTGTAAATTAAGTCAACATAATATATAAGGATATCAGAGATTTACATAACTCGATTCGAATATGAAAAATCAATAACAAATAATGTACTCCAATAAAAGAATAATAGTTTATAACCGTGCACATTCTCTAGTATTTTTTTTTACATCCAGATTAAATATAAAAAATAAAAAGTGTTTGCAAATAAATAAATAAATTACATAAAATCGCCTTGTGTTCAGAGTCTTTGTGTACGGCTGAAAGCTAGGACGTCGTCCTTTTGTTTTTGTTTTTCTTTGGCGTTGCTCTCTTTTCCTTGGATGCTTCTATTCGGTGAGGAGAGAATCAAGAAACTCCACCTTCGGATATACTTCCAAGAAACGGACAACTTAAGACTAAAATAAAAGATAATCTGTGTATATATATTTGTTTACTTTTTTCTTCTTCTTTAATTAATCCCCGGCTTCTGCTTTTCTTTTGTGAGACCAAGAATTTTTTCCCCTTTTATTTCCTTTGTTTGACTTTGTCCCACATGCTTTCCTTTTTATAAGGCCAAGACAGTCCATACTCCTCGATAAGACAAAAACCAAAATCTGAACCGCACAACCACGTGTTCTCAACCTTTTTCCTTGGAAATATGAATAGTTGCCCTCTTCGTCAGATAATTTGATTAATTCTAATCCAAATAAGATTTCTTTCTCCATAAATTTGATTTAACAAAATAGATATCGAGACTTAAACTCGACATATAAATCTCACTTATATCATCTAAAGAAAATGGATGAATGGGAGGACCGGAAATCTCTCTCTCTCTCAAGATTCTACGTTCAACTTCGGACCACGCAGAATCTAATATAAATTATTTGCACGTAAATTGGCAGCACTGAAACTAGAGCTGTAAAATGATGTTGACAGTTTAGTTGACTTCCAGGAGCGACTATCTGAGTATGTTGGATATATTTCTTTCCAATTGTTCTTTTCTGTTAGACTTTGTGAGTAGAACTAAATGCGGCTCATTGGGCTTTTTTATGGACAATAATTGGTTAGGCAGTTAACGGTCCTCAGACCATGTGAGATGCTCATATCGTTTTCTAAAATTTTATTGTAAAACCATCCCAACATTAAGCACAAAACATGGGTGAATTTCAAATGCAGAGGCAATTAAAGATAATGGAACTTTTTGCCAAAAGAAACATTGGATTATTATGCAGGTTCAATCGAAGCAACAAAATATCGTAAACAAGTCACGTTTTTCTCGGATCATGGAAAAATTCAACTGGACTTGATCTATATCAAGTGTTGACTATGCGAATCTTTTATTTTGAAAGAAGGTTGGGCATTTTTCTTCAATATTAACTGTTCGTTAGGTAAGGGTATGCGATAGAAACTAGCTACCCCATATCTATGCTAACTAACACAAGTTTTCTGTGCAATTCTTAGCATTGGCTACTCTAAGCGTGAAACTTGATATTGAAAAAGGACCAAACGCCAGATGGAGGTAATGGGTGTACAAGAACACAAGTGGAATTCGCTATATACGACATGAAGATGGCAAAGAACGTCAAGTGATGTTATTGACCAATTACATATACAAGCATTTTCACAATATGGTAAAAGTACGCACCCTTGAAAGCACATGCAGCTGCAAAGTACACGCGACATTCACAGACGCAGGCACACATGATCAGCTCTCAATAAGAGTGTCTTATATGGGCGCCAAGCGAATTGAGAACGGTTCCGGACCTTCCGTAAAATCCGACGATCTTTCCAGCAATCGAAGCAAATGAAAAGTACTAATTTTTTTGTATACCGACGGTCGATAAGTGCTTTCATTCCCTTGAAATCTGAGGGAGCGAATAACAACAGTTTCAAAATTATCTCTTGGGTGACCAGAAGAAGTCTAATATACTCTCTGGCGTAATAAAGTTTAATCTGCAAAAATTTGAAAGGGAGATATTTTAGTCACAATATCTTCGCTGTAGAAGTGTAAAATCTCTACAAGCAAAACCCACTGGTTAGCCGAGTTAGACTAACAAGGCACAATACCAGAATAGAACATTTCAGTGCATCAAGCGGTCCTTGTGCATGAGTAGCATATCTTTAGTGTACGAGTTAACTCAGAGTTGCAAATTCCAGGATATATTGAACCATATTTAGTCATGTAACTCTGGAGAAAATTAAAATGATCCTGCAACAGAGAAGACCGGGACTTTAAAATCAAATCTGGAGCATTTATAACGTAGTAGTAAAAAAGGGAGAAAAAAATCCGCAACTTGTAGTAAAGTATCATCAACTTGATCTACTTCTTGCACTCTTTGTAACACAAGTCCCATGTGAATGTCCGTAATGTGAACTTTACGTAAGACCATAATCTCAACTTAAAATTGACTGACGTCACATTTGACAATATTTAAACTAGTCATTGACAGATGCTCGTGCCTTGTAAGTCTTACCTCCTCCACTTTCACCATGTTAAAGGCTCTGGACTGCAGACCCATTGTTTTGATACTGAAAGTACTGAAGTCATTGACCGATCCAGCAACTATCTTTATTTCTTTCACTTCTGTCTGGATGCCATCATCCCCAGTGCTGCCGCCTCAATGGATTTGAAGGGACCAGAACAATAAATCGGTTCTGAGTATACTCCTATTGAATCAAGATGGGCACCAGATCTTCAATAAAAGCCAATTAGCTTACGACATATCAAAGGACAGCGAAAGAACCTTCATTTTTCACCAAACAGTCCGTGCCTTCTCATATTAGTTTGAAATGTTGGCGATCGAATGACAACTGAGCCAAAATCATGTCTGATATTACCAGAGACTAAGGTTAAGTATTCACGTAGGTAGTCCACTAACCTAGTAAGTATGCATTTAATGTGCTTCAACGACAGGAAACTGAGGTGGACGGAGGAAAAGTAAGTGAGCAAATGCTAAATAACCTAATTATATTTATCTTAGCTCCTATTTCTTTTCTCTTTCTGGGATTTCCTTCCATATCAGTCTTTGCAGGAAAGATAATTCCGTTAATGATATGCATTGGAAGACTTGAAAAAGTCAATAAACTTTATTTTATGGTAGCGAAGTAAAAGAAAAGATCGGCAATGACAATATTCCTAATACTAAAAATCGATAAATTCACCATATGAACCTCGCCTTTGCCACTTCTACCATGTCTGGAAGACCAAATGGACTCGCCATCCCTGTCATACGCAATGGCGATGTAGTTGACAACGCTTTCCAACGGTATTTTATTTTCTTCACGCCATTATAGTTTCCATCATCCCCAGATTGGACACCTTTGCCTCCAAATGGTCCAGGAAACTTGCTTGGATCGAGATGAGATACTGGTTATAAGTAAGCTCCACTAGACTCCAAGCAGGTACAGAAATTCCATAAAACCCAATTATCTTTCAACCAGTGACTGGAAATGAGGATGACCCTCTTTTTTCAGTACCGAATGGAACATATATTGTTTTGTTGCTTTGGATGGTGAGTGAATTGATAACAGTAGAGCCAAAATCAATCAAAATATAGCCCGAAACTGAAGATAGATACTCAGTTAACCAGTCTAGATTTATCTGTAACAATCATTACAATTTAAGGAATAGTTATTGCAACAACTTGGAAAATGAAAACATCCTGCATGACAGTAACTAGCACGTGCTACCAACTTCTACAGAGTTGAGCAATGTGCATGAGCTGACAAAAATAGATGACGTTGCCTACTTTCCTATTATGTCGTATATCTCGTACAAAAGCATATCCCCTTCCAAAATAGTTGCACATGAGATATCATTGCTACTATGTGCTAGAGTTTTTCTACTATGGGTTACGTTAATTAAAATTTATATTTATATTTAACAAGGTGAAAATGCACACGAAACTATATATTAAGGTTTTTTTTTGCATTAATCCTCGTATTTCTTTATGGTTTGGAAACATAGATGCTAGCTCACATATGTATGATCATGTATTTAATGTATAAAGCATGCTTTTATTGATGGCGTGTATAAATTTTAACATTTATCAGTGATAGAGAAATATAATATGGCATTACATGTGATTTTAAATGCAAGATATAATCAATGAATTAGTTGGATTATGGTCGCCAAAGTAACACACTTAATTGGACCTTGGTGAAGCATATTTTATCCTTAACATTGAGATCCATAAAGATCATTCTCTCCATAAATTGAGTTTGTCTTAGAAGGCATATATTGATCATATTTGAAAGTATCATAACATGATTTTTGGATAGATTTCAGTTAAATTTAGAACATGATGGCTGAGTTATTGCCAAGATACTATATGCTAATTTACAGATATGTTTAGAATTTGCAGCTAGTAGGATATTCGGAGGCTTTCTTTTGCTAGATGTCAAAATGATATTGAATTGACAATTGGATACATTTTTATATAAGCCAAATGTATAGTATCATTAAAAAGCCAACTATATCTTCATCTACGATGCAAGCAGAGTTAAAGCAAGTTTTTGGTTGCTACTAAGGATATTTGGCTCCATAATAAGCTCATTAGGAAGTTGACCATATCCGATTACATGAATAGGCCAAGTGATACTGTGATAATAACTTTGTAGTATTATTTATCAACAACGGCAAAGGTCTCAACAGGTCTTAACATATATTGGTCAAGTTTTTTACCATAAAGAAAACTATTCAGAATGGTAACATTATAGTATGTTGACATCTAAATTTTGGCTACAGTTGTTTACTTTTTGCATAAGAAAATTGAGGGGTTGTTCCAATCCAAAAAAAATATCATAATTCGTTTTGCATCTAGGTCACGTCTTGCACTTGTCATATCGTGGGTGAGAGCATGTTGAATTTTCACGGTGGTTGGCTAATGGATAGAGGCTTAGTTGAAGATCAAGGATTATAAATAAGAGAAGATCTTGATGATATTTGGTTCGAGAGGGGCGTTATTCATCAGATTTTTTTTAAAAAAATCTCTAATTATGGATCAACACGATCTTTGAAAAAATCTTATCAGAAGTTTTTTTTGAAAATGCCATTGATCTCTATAAATAGAGGAACCGATCGATCTTGAGGGAGGAAGCACACAATACAGTATAACCCATTGAGCAAGGGATCTCTCGTCTCTCCATTGGCGCAATCCTTTCCCGGCGATACCCCGTCTGGCGGCACTCCAATTCCGGCGGTTTTACTAGGCGACACCCATCCAGCGTTCCTCTCCCGCTTTACAGCAACTCATGTAGGCGTCCACCAGCATACCATCCAGCAGCCTCATCGCCATCGTCTCCTCTGGCATTCGTGTCTACAAATTACTGTCGATGGTCTCCTACGAAGTCCATTTGATCCGATAAGTCCAGCAGCCTCTCTTCGGCGTTCAGCAGCTCTTCCCTTTCCGACAAACTCTCATGAAGATTTCACCATCATCATGAACAACACGTATCACCAAGCCTCCCGTTCATGAAGAGTCCATGATGATACTCCAGTTGGACCTTGGCCACCTTTGCTGATTTTCATTGAAGGTCTTCTCGACGTGTTACCAGTGAAGTCCACAAGTCAAAGCAAAGGAAAAGATCGTGACCCATTGGTGGAAGCAGAAAAAATAAAAATAAAAAGGTGCATTGCAGGTCTTCATTGGTGTACCCAGGTGCACCCATATGCGTGAAAGGAAGATTTTCTCTCTTCTTCAATTGCTTCCCATGAATTGAGCCCTTGCTATTTAGTTCCTGCCGAACAGATATCCACCGCAAGTTTAGCCCGCGTCCAGGAATAATCATCCATAGCCAACGTCAGTGATTTCGTTTTTGCCGATTCACATTCGGAAGGTTTGATACGTAAGATTAGGTAAACTATCTAATCTATATTAATTCAGTTTAATGTATAGATAATTTACCTAATCTCGAGACTGACTATATTGTCCACAAGATTTTTAGGTATCAAGTCTTTATCTATGTACATCGGTCGATAGTCCGATCTCATGCTCGAGATACGACTCGCGACCACATGGAAAATTGGTCAATCCGATCTCATGCCCGAGATACGATTCGCCGAAATATTTCCAAATTTTGATTGAACATGGATAATATCTCACGTGGTCCGATATCGTGTTTGGCGTGGATTTTGTTTCTTTTGATCGTTGTTTGATTTGAATTGATATTTTTTAGATTGCATGTCTAGATTAAGTTGCATAAGTAGATTAAATTTGCATAATAACATTGCATGTTAGTCTAGTTAAATATTTTTCCAAATAAGAATAGGATTCAACGTAAGTTATTTCCTAAGTTTAGTTGGAAAATATTTTACTTTAGATTGTTTAATTTCGAGTATTTTTAATTATGAATTTAATAAAAATCTAAAAAAAACTCATATACGTGTCATAGCATGACTCTTTTTTCATATTAGTTTGCATTATTAGTTTTTACTTAACATTTAGGTTAGGTACATCAAATCTCATGTAACTTAGGAATTGCATAGAAATTCATACCATGATAGAAAATTGCATTTATAAATCTAGGTATCGTGCTAGATTAGGTTTTCATATTTTATTAATTTATTTAATTTCGAATTTCATTAAATAAATAAGAAAATACCAAAAAATACCTTTTTGCATGTCATTTAATTCCTTTAGTTAAATAGCATGTTGCGTAGCTAGGTTAACTTAAGATTTGCATATTTCAAAATTTGTTAGGTTATGTTATTAAGTTTAGACTTTCATGCATTGCATATTAGAATAGTTTGCATTTAAAAGTGAAAATCCCAAAAAAAATCATTTGCTTTTCTTATTGTTATATTTCTTTGAGTAGTTAAATCACCATGCATGTTAGGGAATATAGTTTAAAATCAATTCAAGTTGCTTGCGAATTATTTTGAAACAGAAGAAAATAGTTCTCAAGTCCCCGAATTCAAAATCTCTGGTTCGTAGGGGTAAAATACGACTCCCAGTATTTTACATGGATTTCTAATCGACCCACCATAAATAGATTAGTGGCGACTCTGTCTGAAATTGACTTTGCATGTTTAAAAAGAGAAACCTAAGTCGCGAATTGGTATGAGCTTGGGAGAGCTCGAGTTAAGTCATACTTAGCAATCCATTAGCCGAACCCTAGGTGGTGCACCTTCGGGGAGGTCGCGACATAGTAAAACATATTTACATAGATGATATGGTTGTGAATCCAATAACTAAAGAATTTTACTCTTATGTGTTTGAACTACATGTCGTTAGGATAAACTTAGGAGCATCAATAGATGTTGTTTTTTAGTGGGAGCAGGTAGGGGTGAGCAACGGTCCAAGGTCAACCCTGGACTGGCCCAACCCGACCGATCCTGGTCGGTTTTTAGGACAAACGGGTCGGTTTTTAGGTCCTAAAATCTCTAACCTGGTATTGTAAGAGTTGGTCCTCGGACCTAAGATGTCGGGTTGGTCCAACCCAACTCAACCCGGCAATATAATATATAAAATAATAAATATTGTAATTTTTTTAGTGAATAGCAAATAACGGTTCAACTCACTGCTCATCATTCTCTAAGTGTAACAGCCCCATTTTTCCCCATCCTCTCTCCCCCTCTTTATGGGTAGAACCCCCTGCCCTCTTCTCTCTTTTCCTCCTCTCTTTGTTCTTGCGCACAATAACATGAGATGGAGACTGTCTTTGTTCTTGCGCGCAATAACGTGAGATGGAGAAAAAGAAGAAAAAGGGGTAATGTATTTTGACCCAATAGCTAGCTTCTACAAGCTTAATAGTTATTTTATAGCGCACGGGTTGTGTAGATGCAACGGTCACTGATATCGACCTTATTGATTCTAGGTGTCTTGCAAGAAATGTGCTCCTACTCTTCTTTTATTGAATGTTTGTAATGCGTTCGTTACTATATTTGTCGGTTTGATTAGCATGTGCATGTATACTATGTTATGTCAGTCCGCGCTATTAGCGGTCTCGGGTTGACCCTGGGACTAGACTGGATTAATAGGGTTGGTCCGGTCCTCGGTCCCAAGCTTGACAGGTCGGTCCACGGTCCTAAAAATTGAGGACTGACACTGTGCGGGTTGGTCCTCGAGTTGAGCACGGGACCGGCCCAACCCGGATCATGCTCACCCCTAGGAGCAGGTTGGATTTTGCTCTAATAAATTTTACGTATGTCTTTGTTACATTTTTGTAATATTTTGATATGTATAATTTGTTTTGTACTCAATAAAGGCTTTTTAATACATTGTTATTGTTTGAATACATATATCTAGAAAAAAAAATCTCAATGTATTGTGTAAAACTTGAGTAAAGGTTATAGATATTTAGCTATTAGCATTACTGATATATCTTGTTACATATGAAGTAAAGTTTACTTTAAGGATAAGACATATGTACGTTTATTGCAACCATAATGATATTCTTTAATGTACATAAGATTTTAAAACACTTAAAGAGAAAAAATGTGGATTGCAAAAGGAATGCAATATAAGCATTATACTCTATAAGCTGTTATCCATTTACCACATTACCATATTGAATCAATAATAGTAGAGCTAGAAGTACTTGTAATAATGGGAGGCTCTATGTCTATTCAAGCAATTACCGTCATGATTTAGTATTTGAGACTTTATATGATCTAATTGAGTATTAAAAATAATCTCTAGACCAACATAAATGTGCACATATGTTGTGCAATTTTAAGTAATATAGGCCAAGTGTGAGAATATAAGAGTTTTTCTTATGTGGATTACAGTAATTGAGATCGTAATTTACCATTTAAAAAGGGTTGGTATAACAATATAAAGTTTCTCAGTTAGTATAATATATGGCTAATTTGTGTGGGCTGAGTTGAGCTTGGTCTGTGATAAGAGGTCTGATTGAAAAATCTACAAATAAAATTGAAATCTCTCCAGTCATGCAAATGCAACAACCACCTCAAATTCAAAGCACTTGAGAAAACGAGCATCATGAAGAATTGATACATAATGCAATAGATGATAAAAACTTGAGTTCTAGATCGTCAATTTTTTGTATAAATAATGATAATTATCAACTCAAATAACAAAAATGACTTTTTTCATTACTGTATACTAGAATTTAGTTGTAGAGATCTAGCGATACTATTTTAGCAGCTTACACTATGGTATAATTTTACGATTAACTCATTTTTGATACCTAATTTTTGTCAGTTTGGTAATTCACTTTTGGCTTAGTTTTAAATTAGATTGTTATTAATTAGACATTATATTTTTTTTATTATATATTATATATTTATTTTAAAAAAAGAAAAAGAGGCTAAAAAATATTGTCATTAATTACATTCTGGAAAAAATTAATTAATCAGTTACTTAGTTAATTAAAATTCAAAAAAAGAAGAAAGTGAAAAAGAAAGGGGGAAAAAAAAGAGAGAGAGCACAAAGGTGGGTAATGGAGATGGGTCGGGCCGGTCAGGCCCGACCCATCACTTCTCCTTTCCGCTAGCGTGCCCCTTTTCTTTTCCTGGGCCGATCGCCTGGCCCTCCCCCTTTCCTTTTCCTGCGGGGCCCATTTTTCTTTCCCTTTACTGCGCGGCCCAGCTTCCTTTCTGCTGCGTCTCCTTGGTTATGCCCAGGGTAGTCGACAATGGAACCATTGTCGTCGTATAGATTACCGATGGAGTGAATCGCGTCGCTGGCAATGATACGAAATCCCCTCACACCAGCATGCACTCCATCCCATGGAGTCCCACCAGAGCCTCCAAAGGATCCGATGGTTTTGAAAGGATACAGGTGCGGCATGGGTTCCGCATACAATCCTAGGGCATTGAGAGTCTCGCGGCATCTTCCGTAAAAGCTGACGATTCTTGCTTCTGGTCGATGGATACCAAAAGTACGTCCCCGTCTCCTTGCCAAAGGGACCATGTCTTCCTCTTAATGTGAAATGTGAGCGACTGAACGATAGCATTATCGATGAATTCACTACCATCCTATCATCTGTAGTCAGAGATCGATGTCAAGTACTTCTGCAGAAAATATAATCTAATCTGCACAATCTCGAAAGTCTCTCTCAAGATAGGATGGGTGGTGAAAGCAAGACCTATTTGTCAAAATCACGTGACCGGACACACATATCAACATGATCTTGACCAAAGAGGTGAGAATAGGTAAACAACGATGAAAAGGAGAATGAAAGAAATACTTACCCTGGTGACCTTGGAACTGTCTTCCCCCATGGGGCCACCGTGCATAACCAAGCAAACTTGTTCACCACTCTTGTCATACACAAGAATAAGGCAAGGATAACATCATCGTACATTACCTCAATTCCCTCACACCGCTTAAATTACCATCGTCCTAAGAACATCCTCCTAGGCCTCCAAATGGCCCAATTGATCTAATTGGGTAAAGATGAGAAATCGGTTCTAAATGTGCTCCGATTGCTTCAAGACATTTACCACTAATCCCATAAATTCCAAATATTTTGCCACCCGTTGCAGGAGATGAGGAGTGCAATGCCCGATCTTCATTGCCAATAGGTCCGATTGTTTTTTTTTTTTGGGTAGTTTGAAACGTGAGAGGCTGAACGCGGTTGTGGGAAGGCTACCTAGATATTGAAGTCAGATACTCATCTGGATCATGTATTTTGATCTGCAATAATAGACACAACCATCATACTCATGATTTAAGTCTCCAAACCGTCTCCTACTAACGTGGGCTATGTGAGTTTCTTAAGGATTTTACAGAGAATATATATGTGCAGGGACATACCGTATCGATTTTGACATTCCATACTGCATGGAAGTTGTTCCCATCAATGCTGCCATGCGTCTCATATTACAACAATGGTTTACTCTCTTTTTCATATTGAAACGCGATTGATTGGATGCATGACCCTTTACTTGGTTCAAATTCAATGATGATTTTCCTTACGTTGGAGTGCTTGTTACCATCATCTACATTGCTTAGGTCTAGTATATGGCAATTGTGCCGCTAAAACTTCTATTTTATCCTTAGGCAATTTATCAATTTCAACATGGTAGATCAGATAAAAAAAAAAAGAATCCAAATAAACCATCACTTGGAGAGCATACATGGATCAAAATGAGGCCAAAAACAAACTCAGCACGTGAAAATATCTTTGTTATCAGTTTGAGATTGACAAGAACCCTTGAAAAGTGCTCGAATCGGTCATAAATAGCCTCTGAATTGGTCAGACCAATTTGACTGAACCAATCGACGGTCAACGCCAGAAGTCAATGCAATTGAACGATCAGTAAATACAGGTCAGCATTCAATTGTTGGATGCTGACGTGGCCAATCGACATGAGCTTAAATAGTGGTTTCTATTTGAAGGCATCGGAATAGCACTCAAAAGCATCGAATGTGGAGGTTCCAAGGCATGGCGTCGCATGGTGATGAGTCATGTGGCGGACAACAGTCGTTCGTAACAAAATTCCATGACCTGATTCCTTCGACGGTAGCGTCTCTTGTGGCGGTGTTCACTTTTCGAAATGATTACTGGAAGAATGTCGGACAACTATGGAAGGTCGTGGATTGGTGAAGAAATCCCGTGGTGTGGCCGGCGCTGTTATGCACATTGTGACGGAACACGGCAGATACGGCTAGCGTTGTTATAGAAAAAACTCGATAGGGCACTTCTTCATATAAGAATAAGGTTCTGATATAAAGTTGAGAATCATGATGCCAAAATATAAAGAGAAACACAATATTTTGTACATTATCAAGTGAAGAATACATAAGTATATTTACAGGTTTTCCATGGTGACTAATTAAGCCAAAAAATCGATTACAATTAAGGATAATATACAAAATTTTCTAAGTATATCTCCTACACCTTCGGACAATAGATTGTTATTAATTTTAAAAAAAAAGATGAACTGTACTGAAATAATTTATAATGGATGTGAATTATGTAGGAAAGAAAATTACCCATGCTGTGCAGACATTTAAATTATCCCCTCCAACAATTTCTCTCTCTTCTCGAGCTAACAACAAAAATGGAGTGCCGGGTACCATCCTTGGATTAATAAACCCAATTGTCATGTTTTGCTTGAGAAGTTTTATTCATGTAATTTACTAATTTTGCGTGTCGCTGGCTCAAATTCGAAAATAGTCCCCGGAAAATTTATTCATGCAATTACTTCCCTCTTTTTCGTCTCTTTTACGACTAGTTTTCCCATCCAAATACATCTGCCGTGCCTCGGAGCATTCTCAAGGTTAATCATCACATTACGCGAAACTTGCCATCTACAAAGGAAACAAAGAAGATGATCCCCGCACTCCCTTCACAAGCCAGAGAAGGAAATAAAAAAGCTTGGGGGAGGGAGGGAGCTTAGTTTAACTATGGTTCCAAACGCGCTTCAATATAATTAAGATGTCTTCCCGCCCTTCCAAGAAAGCCAAGGATCCTCCCATCACCTGAGTGCCTTGGGATTCGGAATTCCCTTAACGTTTTACGAGCATTCATCGACCATTCTGTCAATCCGTATGGCCCGTAGGTGGTCCTCGTGGTATGTATTTCCAGGTCGTGGATGGTAGGGCAAGGAGTGTTTCCCTTTCTGTCCGTCCAAACGGATATTGAAACAAGACGCTCCTTGGGATAATTCAGAAAGACCTGCGGGAGCAGCAAAGACAAACATGTTTCACTTGCGATGACAGAGGAAGATTTGAACGGTGAATCCTAGGCGTAGGATGCCAAAAGCAGTGCCTCAGTCTTCGATGAAAAGAAACTGTGCCACATGAGGCTGAGAACATTGGGTAAGCAACATGCATGCATGTCAATGCATAACTCCGCGAACGACTTCCAGACAGAAAAGAGAGAGGAGAGAGAGAGAGAGAGAGAGAGAGAGAGGACTGAGATATGGACTAACCCTGATGCCCGCAGACCCGTCTTCTCCGCCCCGTTGAGGGCATTCGATGACAGAACCGTTGTCATCGTACACAATCCCGATGGAGTGAATCATTTTGCTGGCGATCACATGGAATCCCCTCACATCAGTATAAACTCCATCATCCCATGGAGCCCCCCCAGAGCCTCCAAAGGGTCCAATGGTTCTGAAAGGATGCAGCTCCTGTATGGACTTTGCATACACTCCTATAGCGTTGAGAGTCTCGCCATATCTTCCATAAAAGCCGATGATTTTGCTCCCCGTCGATGGATACCAAAAGTACTTCCCCCTTTCCTTGCCAAAGGGGCCATACGTCCGTCTATTAGTGTAAAATGTGAGCGATTGAACGATAGCATTTTTTAATGTCGTCTTGCTCTCGTTTGTATCCAAAGACCGATGTCAAGTACTCTGGTGGATAATCCAACCTAATCTGCGAAAGCTCAAAAGTATCTCTTAAAATTGGATGAGTGGTGTAAATAAAACCTGTTAGTCAAGTTTGATTTTACCATATCACCTGACTGGGCACATATCAATATTTTTCAACTAATGAGATTTAAGAAATTAAACAGAGACGAATCAGAGAGGGAGAAGAACACTAATCCCAGTGACCTCGGCCTTGTCTTCTCCGCTGTGACCACCGTCTATAGCTGAGCAAACTTATTCGCCACTCTTGTTGTATCCAAACATAACATAATGGATAACATCGCCGTGCATCAATTGAATTTCTTTCATGCCATCGAATTTCCTGTCGTCCCAACCACGTCCACGTAGGCCGCTTAATGGGCCGATTGATTTAATTGGGTAGAGATCCGGGATCGAGTCAAAATATGCTCCAATTGCTTCAAGATGTTCATCACTCCTCCCGTAAAATCCAACGACTTTGCCACCTTTTGCAGGAGATGAGAAGTGCCTTCCAATCTCTTTACCAATAGGTCCAATCGTTTTTTTGTTAGTTTGAAAGGTGAGAGAAGTAATTCCGCTCCTAATATACCCGGAGATCGAAGTGATATACTCATTTGCATCATCTATTTTGATCTGCAGTAGTAGAAATAACCATCAAACTCATGATAAAAGTCTTGAAAGAGTTCTGCTGACGGAGGCGGTACAAGTTCCGTAAGCATTTTATGAAGCTTGAGTAAGCACAGGAACATACCGTATGGATGTTTCTTATGATATGGAATATGTTTCCATCAATACCACCATGCGTCTCCGATTGCCGCAATCCTTTGTTCTCCTCTTCATACTGAAACGTGATTGATCGGATGCATGACCCTTTACTTGGTTCAAATTTAACGATGATTTTCCTTATATTGGTATGCTTATTGCCATCATCCCAGAATGGCGCTTTCGAGCTCCCAAATAACCCCACGGACTTGAAGGGAAAGAGCTTGTTAGAATATGGCTCAACGTATGCTCCGATAGATTCGAGAAAATCACCACCACTCCCGAAAAGCCCAATGACTTTCCCAGCGTTTGGTGGCAACGAAAAGTACAACCCTTCCTCTCTACCAATCGGTCCCCATATTCTTTTGTTGGTTCGAAAGGTGAGGGAGCTGATTACCGTGAGATTGTCTTTCGCATCGTAATATCCAGAAAACGAAGTTATGTACTCAACCGGGGGTACCTATTTAACCTGCAAACAGGCCACAGAAGCACGTGCTTGAGGAAAGTGACTATGTGTTGCAATCATTAAATGAGCAAAGTAATTTGGTAGGCTCACCTCAAAAAGTGATTCCCATCTACAAAATACGTCCTATATTCTAAGAATTGCGTACATCAAGTTTCTAACAAATGTTGGTGTACATTTAATTTTGCAAGTCGCCTTTTTCTCTCACAAAGTTTGTCTTTGTCTAATTTTAATTAAGTGAAGTTTAGTTTTTTTTTCTAATTGGTTCTCAAACAATCATGGTGATCCTCATGTATCTATGGTTTGAGCTTTTCACGTGCATTTGCGATGCTATTATTGAGAATCAAGGTTCATAATTCTGTCATCGATTGATGCTATGATGATCCAGAAAAGTAAACTTATGATGGGGAAGTACAAAGGGGAAATGAGAAGAGAAATGAGTCTAGATCCAACCTCGAAAGTCCTTTAGGTGCTTCTGATGATAACTTCCATCTAAAAGTCTACGTGGCTTTTTTTAATTACAGAAAAAGTCCAACAAAAGCCGGCCAGAATCCTCATAAACGACGCCGTATGGTTGTTCACTCTTCTTGACTCCTGTTCAATCTCCTTTACTTTCAAGTTCACTATCCTTCACTAAAATTTAATCATCAGTCTCCCTCGCTTGTGTGCTCATGCGCCACCTCTAGTGACTCTCGTTCAATCTCCTTCACTTTCATGTTAACTATTCTACACTCTCTTTAATCATTGGTCACCCTCATTTGCCTGCTCAAATCTGGGGCTCATTTCTAGAGGGTGGACTATCGCAAAGGAAAGTACAAGTAATTTGTGGTGTTTAGTTAGTGTGTTGTTGATTTCTATCTAATGAGCAACAAAGTCAGCCATTGTTTTGCAAATGTGGGGACCTCCGTGAAGTTGTTGTCCTTTCTTCAAGTGATCACAAAAGATTTTTTTTTTGTCTTAGGCGCAAATTGGAAAAGTGAGAATGATTAATGCAAAGAAAGGATGGTAATTCTAGTGCTAGTTAGAAAGGATGCAAGGATTGTGAATTAAATAAAAAATCCATCAAAAGGAAAATGAATTGAGGTGAATTGTTGAGCTTGACCGATGGAAGGATGCTGGCTATGGTTTTGCTGTTGGGGGTGCTACATACATGCACACACAGAGACATATATAAATGGGAAGGCATATTCAGATTGACGATGGGGATTGTTTTGTATTTATCTAGATTTTGGTTGGTTTTGGTATGTTTTGAATGATTCGGTTAATCTGAATGCAAAGAAACATACTTCTATGAAAAGGCAATGATGTTTTTGTCTATGCTTTCGAAAGTTCCATTTTATCTTACTTTTAAATGATGCTGCATATGTTTGTGTTGTTCTGTCTGGATTTTGATTGATCTTATGCCGAACTTATCCAAAACAAGTGTTGGTACAATTTTATGCTTGGCGTAGTCTTGTGTTGCCAGTGCTCAAGACTGCATCGGCACGTTTGGTTTTGCCTAAGCAAGCCTCGTGTAGTGTTGTTCTAGCATCAGCACATGTTTGTGCTACTAATGTAGACACAAAATTGTAACAAGTCTGGTTTTGCAACAACTTCTGTTTGTGTTGCCGGTGCAAGCGCGAGAGTACACCAACAAGATTGGTTTGGAAAATTTATGAGATATTGCCACATCAGATCTCCCGAATCCCAAATCATAATCGGCACTTCAGTGATCGTTCTTTTTTTTTTTCAAGTAATTCTTAAGTAATCCGACGTAAAATTTTGGAACCAAAATAAGACCCCAATAAGGGCAGTGGCGCTTCAAATGTTTTTCCCAATAAAAAACATCTTTATCTTTTTTTATACGCCAGTGATATTCCCCTGGATATAAGAACTACAATACCCTAATTTGTTTTATTTTCTAAAGAATCATGTTCTGCTTTACGAGATTGCTTATTGCAGCTTACATGGTTAAGTCAGACACTTGCAAAGATTTTCAGACGAACTTAGCCAGTGCACTTTTTTCAACGGTTCGTGATGGCTTTAAGAAGGATTTTGAAGATAAGCGCACTGACTCTTTGGCTCAAAGGAGAAGTGACTGCATTGATAAGGTTCCTATCGAAATCTAGAGATTTAATTCTTAGTACAAGCATCTGTAAATGAAATGTGGAAACAAGCAACAGATGACTGTCCTCTTAAAAAAACGGTATCTGATGGAATAACTGAACTTAAGAGAATGTAGTCATCAGATTAGTAACAGATGATGGAAACAAGCAATAGATTATTGATAAGGTTTTGGAGAATGAATGCATCATAAATTTTCAGAAAGACAAAAGGAAATTGATGGAATGACTAAACTTAAGAGAATGTAGTCATCAGATTAGTAAAGTTATGAATGCATGGATTTGTAGCAATGTCGCAGGCTTAATTCTTCCAAGCCTGAAGTCTCTCTCTCTCTTCTTGTTTTTTTTTTTTTACTTGACAAGATGAGAAAAGCTTACTATAAGGAAACTATTATAAAATTAACTCGAAATGCTAATAGGATCTGCAATTAAAGCACTAAAAAATAAATGAAAAATATTAAGAGTATCATAAATTCACATAATTCAATCCAAGTACTGGCACATATATTTACGGAAAGAGTCAGTAATAAATAATATACTATAAGTGAAGAATCATAATTTCGGTCACTTACATGCTCGAGTGTTTCTAACATGCACATTAAACTCAAATGTAAAGTATTCACAAATAAATAAACTCAATTTAGATGAAAAAATTCATAGCACAAAATCATCCTGTTCACATTTGTGCGGCCTTGATCCAAGAACGCCGAGCGCTCTTTATGTCTCTTCGCACAGCTCTGATTCTTGAAAAAACGCACGCCTTTCAGGAAAGACGTAGTAAAAGCAAACCCTAGTTTTCTTTTTTATTTCTCCGATCAAGACTTTCTTTTGAATTGGGACAAGACGAATATTTACATTCACCTTTTCCTCTTTTGGATCTTAGGTGAGATATTCCCAAGACATCTTGTCTTCTTGGGATACTAGACAAAACAAAATTATGCACTCAAAGTCTTAAGCAAATGTTCTATAGATATCTCTGACAATCACAAGGACTATAACTGCTTAAGATCCGGTAAATAATTTTAATCCACATAATCTAACTTGGTTCTTATTTCGCACACCACTCAAACTAAGGATGTAGTTGAATCTCCCTCACTTTCACGTTCACTACCCTTTACTCTCTTTAATCATTAGTCACCCTTACTTGCCTGCTTACGTGCCATCTCTCTCTCTCTCTCTCTCTCTCTCTCTCTCTCTAGCATTGTGATCTTCCCTTACTTAATTGGCGCAGAAAATTATGACTCAATTCTAGAGGAAAATTAGGGCTTAGTGCTTTTAAAGGAAAAATTAGAGCACAATTTTGGAGGGGCTCTTCTAGAGGGTGGAATATCGCAAAGGAAAATACCAAGTAATTTGTTGTGTTTAGCGAGTGTGTTGTTGTTTTCTATCTAATGAGCGACAAAGTCAGTCATTATTCATTTGATTTAGTGCAATTGTGGGAATTTCACGTTAAGTTGTTGTCCTTTTTTTAAGTGATCCCAGACTTTTTTTTGTCTTAGACGCAAATTGGAAAAGTAAGAATGATTGATGAAGATTATCGAGCTAGAAACATGCACGTTAATTCGAACTTCCAAGCTTGAAGTCTCTCTCTCTCTCTCTTCTTGTGTTTTCTTACTTGACAAGATGAGAAAATGAAACTATTATAAAATTAACTCAAAAATGCTAACAGGATCTTGCAAATAAATCATAAAAAGATAAACAAAAAATATTAAAAGTATCATAGATTCACATGATTCAATCCGAGTACTGACACCTATATTTATAGGAAGAGTTAATAATAAATAATATACTATAAGAGAAGAATCAAAATTACGGCCACTTTCATGCTCGAGCGTTTCTTACACGCACATTAAACTCAAATTAAATTATTTACAAATAAATGAGCTCAATTTAGATGAAAAAATCAATAGCACAAAATCATCCCGTTTCACATCCGTGCACCTTAAACCAAGAACGACGAGCGCTCTTTATGTCTCTTCGCGCAACTCTAATCTGCTGCTTTACTCAGGAAAGACGGGCCAAAAGCAAACCCTACTTTTCTCTTTTATTTCTCCGACTGGAACTTTCTTTTGAATTGGGACCCAACAAATATTTACATTCACCTTTTCCTCTTGTGGATCTTACGTGAGATATTCCCGAGACATCTTCTAGTCTTCTTGGGATACTGGAGAAAACAAAATTATGCACTCAAACTCTTGACCAAATCTTCGATAGATATTTCTAACGACCACAAGAACTATAACTGCTTAAGATCCAGTAAATAATTTTAATCCACATAGCCTAATTCGGTTCAATTTGCACACGACTCAAACTAAAGACGTAATTGAATCTCCTTCGCTTTCACATTAACTATTCTTCACTCTCTTTAATCATCGGTCACCCTAACTTGCCCGCTCATGTGCCATATCTCTCTCCATCTATAGCATTGTGATCCTCCCTTACTTAATTGGTGCAGAAAATTAGGACTCAGTTCTAGAGGAAAATTAGGGCTTGGTGCTTTTTTAAAGGAAAAATTAGAGCGCAATTATGGAGGGAAAAGTTTAAGGCTCAATTCTAGAGGATGGATGGGCACTCTTTATGTCTCTTCGCACAGCTTTGATCTGCTGCTTTATTTAGGAAAGACGTACTAAAAACAAACCCTAGTTTTCTTTTTTATTTCTCTGACCGGAACTTTATTTTGAATTGGGACCCATATTTACATTCACCTTTTCCTCTTGTGACTCTTAGGTGAGATATTCCCGAGACATCTTCTTGTTTTCTTAGGATACTAGACAAAACAAAATTATGCACTCAAAGTCTTGACCAAATCTTTGATAGATAAATCTGACGACCACAAGAACTATAACTGCTTAAGATCCAATAAATAATTTTAATCCACATAACCTAATTCGGTTCTTATTTCGCACACGATTCAAACTAAAGACGTAGTTGAATTTCTTTCACTTTCACGTTCACTATCCTTCACTCTCTTTAATCATTGGTCACCCTCACTTACCCGCTCACGTGCCATCTCTCTCTCTCTCTCTCTCTCTCTCTCTCTCTCTCTTTCTATAGCATTACGATCCTCCCTTACTTGATTGGCGAAGAAAATTAGGACTCAATTCTGGAGGAAAATTAGGGCTTGGTGTTTTAAAGGAAAAATTAGAGCGTAATTTTGGAGGGAAAGATTTGGGGCTCAGTTCTAGAGGGTGGACTATCACAAAGGAAAATACAAGTAATTTGTTGTGTTTGGTGAGTGTGTTGTTGTTTTCTATCTAATGAGAGACAAAATCAGTCACTATTCATTTGATTTAGTGTGATTATAGGGACTTTACGTGGTGAAAGAATGCCCGCCTTTCTTCTTTCTTGTTTTCCATCGGGCATCTGCTGCTTTATTCAGGAAAGACGACAACTAAAAATAAACCCTAGTTTTCTTTTTTCATTTCTCTGACTGGGACTTTCTTTTGAATTGGGACCCGATGTATATCGCCCCACACATCTTCTTGTCTTCTTGAGATAGCAGTTCCTTTTTCCACTCATAGCTGGGATAAAACCATATTGCTTTCACATGGGTGAATCAGAAGAGTATCTGCCACAATCAGTGGCCAAAGAATTCAAGAGAAGAAACCCTTCAATCATCAAACTTGAGGTGGTAGAGGGTGCAGGACCTATTCCACAAGTAGACTGCTAGGCTTCTCCCATTATTTACAGCCCTCTTTAGTTCTAGCCTTACGTTTTTATATGTTGAGTTTTGATACCATGTCTCTGAGGCTGAAAAAGGTCGCGGTAACTTTGAGGATGTTCCTTGGACAATTGTCTAAAAGGTCTTCAATCTATTACATATTTGACAATTCAATCCTAAAACTTTTTGAAATTTTGCCAATTCGGTCCTTTCGGCGATTTTGTTTTGGAAAATACTTACGTGAATGTCAAGTCAGCACTGACTATCTTACGTGGCTAGAGTGGTTGGTCACTAGCATTGATGTGGTCACCAAAGATCAAAACAACGCCATTTCATGCAAACATTTTGTCTAATGCAATGTATTAATTCACCGGAATGAATACTTCCTTGAGTGTCTATGACATCCCTGTCCCATATCACTTAGGGAGGAAGTCCTGGGAGAGCTTATACGGGATAAGCTGTCTTTGACCCACTGACAATGCATTTTCTCGAGGAAAAACAAAGCCATGAGGGCCAATGGGTCCCAAAGCGGATAATATTGTCGGTGGCGAGGCGGAGAGAGTTACAAAGCTCGTGACATCCCTGTCCCATATCGCCTAGGGAGGAAGTCTTGGGAGAGCTTATATGGGATAAGCTGCCCTTGACCCACTGGCAACGCATTTTCTCGAGGAAAAACAAAGCTGTGAGGGCCAGTGGGGCTCAAAGCGAACAATATTGTCGGTGGTGAGGCGGAGGGCGTTATAGTGTCATACGAAATTTATTATGTTTATCATGTTCTTCTACCATTTAAATTAAAGTATATGTACTTTAGGATGATTAGGATTCATAGTCTTTGGAAACGTCACATATGCAGTGAGAAGCATGATATTTGTGTCGGAAGCCACAGCAAAACGCTTTCTCAACACCAAGAACAGAGTTTGTGCAAGGACAAGAATCCCAGATACTGCCAACATTCTCTAGCAGCCAAAGAGCATGATAATCTTCATTCAACTGGCCAATGGTAACAAAAATGGTTTTGATATCAAGCCAATGATTTTGATATGTTGTAGGAGTGGGATTGGGATAATGACCAGGGAGGCTTTGTCACTACATAAGCAAGGTCTTTGGTTTTTCTAGAATGAGAGAATTTCTCTTTTCACTGACGTGGAGCTTAAAAGTCGAATTGGGTGGGCTTTTGTTGGAAAATGAGAAGTGGGAAATGATTTCGATCACCCAAGCTAGCTCACATATGTTTCCAGTTAATGGTCGCTTATCCTTAATTCTTTTTATGTAAAATGTTCAATAAAAAATTGTTTTATGGTTCCATCACTCTTTCGTTAACATTACTCATTCAGCTGACATGGCAAGTGAGACTGTTGACATGGCCCTTTAAGTGCTATGGTAGCAATCGTGAGGGACATCCTAAGCAGAGAACCTTAACAAAGTAGGTACTTTTTAAATTTCAGAAAGAAAAGGAAAATATTGAAAAGAAAAAAAAACAGAATTAAGTAAAATATAGAAAGAAGAGGGAAGGGGAAGCTAAAACAGGGGGAGTGGCTGGACCTTGAGAGCAACTGATAGTTTTGGAAGCGCGCAGCAGAAGCCTGATATCTTTGTCTAGGGAGATCACTAAGAAGGAGTTTAAGTCCGAATCCGTCAATATATCCAGTTATACTTACCTTTACTTCAAAGTTTAAGTGTATTTGTTTTTAAATTAATGATCATCTATTAATTGCTCCACAGCATACCACGTATCATACCAAATTTTTTATGTGAAAACAACTAATAGGGTTGAATAATTTCAGTTAAGAAGGCTGGCCAAGTTGGTCCTCTCTCGTAAAGGTTGACGGGTAAAAGTGGAAGTAAATAATTATATGTATCGAATCGGGAAATGTAGCACAGTGTTTGATTTGGAAGGCCCACGAATCCCATAGCTTTTTGGGAATCTTGAAATACCTATTTTTCGGTCTATTCTCTTTCAAGTCACGCGACACCTTTCCAATCTTCTTGTCATAAGTACAGTGTTGAACCATTGTGTCTATCCGTGAGCGAGGCCGCATTTGGTTTTACATTTCTCTAGTGCATGTACATGTGGAATGAGATATGGAAATAAATGCATGTTACGATGAATTGCAAGACTTTCGCTGCGTTTTAAAAGAAGAATTATGATGAATTCCCGCTACTATAATTGGTTTCATTCACTGAGATTGGCTATAGAAGGAACATGGACAATGCAATTCGAGTATTGTTGAAGAATGGTTCGACTGACGATTTGTCAAGCGACTAAAAACCATCAGTTAAACGAAATGACATAAAAAAAATGATATAATGAACCTTGTTAGCAAATGCTTTGAAAGAAGCTAGTTAAGCAACTATATAAAGAAATGTTGTGATTTTAAGACACTGTCTTTTCTCTTTATATATGTAATCAATATTTGAAAGTCTATTATTTTCTCGTTAAACCAATGTGATTTACGCTTGAAAAGCACTCGTCAATATGACATATAAGCTTTATCCAACACATAATCCAAATATTCTCTCTGATCCACTCGAGATAAGCCACCTTTTGGAAGTCATGCTTTCTCTTACTCATGTATGGCTATGCATAAGGCAGAGATTTGCGACATGACTAAGAGGTCGCAGCACAGGAGTCTTCCATCAGAAGCAAATTTTTTAAGCAGGAGTCCAGTAACAGATTCTGATCATATGTAGCTTGTCAAACACGAGAGAGAGAGAGAGAGAGAGAGAGAGAGAGGGAGAGTGCGCGCGCGCTTGCTGCGTGGAATGAACTGGACGATGTATCAGTCTCCTTGATATTGGCTCCTTCGCTTGCTTTTTTTAGCAAACACCTGGTTGTGTTCTAGATCTGTTTTGAAATGATATTTAGGGTATGTTGATTTGAAAGAAAATTGTTTTCGAGAAATTATTTTCTGATTTTCTGGTATATAGATGATGGGAAAAATTATTCGATTTATGGAAAATTCTCACTTGGACTAAGAGCAATACTTTGATCCGGGGAAAACAATTTCCTCTTTTAGCAAAAAAAATAAAAAAAATCAATTTTTCTGGGTACATTAGTTTCATTGAAAACTTTATGATAAAGAAAAATATCCCGTGGAGATCATTCTAAAGGAATACTGTTTTGTTTGTATTTTTTATTTTGTGATTTAGGATAGTGATTTCCTTCTTACCAAAAAAGAAGTCACATTTTTATAATTTAAGCTCGTTATATTTAGTCGATAGAAAAACGCTTTTCATATATCAATTAGTTTTTCGTCATCTAAACAAAGTTCGACAACAATTTTCTGAAAAGCGACTTTCCTTCAAACAAATGGGCCCTTGTTTGTTGTTCATTTTGGGCAATAACATTCATACGTAAAAATGCAATGAAGTTTTTGTAATGAGTGGAAACTACGACCCCAGTGTTGCAATGGATGGCAACGCATGGAATTTTGAGGATTAACGAAGATGGCCAGATTACACATCTTACAACCAAATTCTAAGCTAAACAGAATCCAAATGGAAAAGACAAAAAAAAAAAAAAGGTAGCTAGATTTGCATTTCCAGAGCCCTAATTAGGCCACATATCAACCTAAGATTGGCTTTAAAAATGATGGAAAACTTTTTAAATTTTATAAAATACTTTTAAAAATGATTGCTTGTGCTGTTTATTAAAATGAATGAGTGAAAAATTTTCATCATTCTCTATTGTAATGTATAAATTGTCATCGATAATAAAAAATGCCTTTTTTGTTGAAAAAATTTCTAAGCAATATAAATGATCATTCTTTGGAATACTTTTTTTTATTGCAAATCTTCAACTTTCCATAAAACAAATGCACTCAACGAGAAATGTATCTCACTATACATTAATGTATTAATATGGTTCATTTTTATTTGCAACGCAAGCGATCTTTCCTAAGACAACATTTTCTAAGTCATCAATTTTTTGCAAAAAAAAAAAATCGATTAGATTAGATAATATTAGGTACATCTTCTTTAGCTATGTGAAAATACTGGAAAGATGTTGATGGTGGAGAGAGCGACGCGCACCGTGCCTTAGGACACTTAAGATATGCCTGATTAGATGGAGTTTGCTATTCTCAAGAGTTAATTTATCCAAGCTCTTGTGCCAAAGTAAGCGAGCTGAATGAAGAATTCCACCTAGAAGCTGGATGATTAATGTTGATGTTCATATGACAATCAGCAAAATCACTATCGATGCATATTGAGCACTCCCTCCCTAGAAGCTACATCTGCTAGAAGGAGCGCATTTTGTGCATTATGATGATTCAAATAATTGATTCTTCTATTAAAAATTTAAATAAGATATTTTTGATCAGCCAAATTGAACTCCATTTTGATCTCTCCCTCAATCATGCCCTTAATTGTTTTCTTCTTCTTTTTCATTAATCAAGAGGTGTGTATGAGACCGGGCAACCTGGAGGTTCATGGAATTCTCAACAAGCCTTATGACTAGAAGCATCAAATGGGTGGGTTGGGTCAATAATGGTCCCACCTATATTGATCTATTTAATCCGTTTTGACCCATTTTTCATACAGTACAATTTTAGCGACCCATACCCAAACCGACCTATATCCAACCCAACTCATACTGTTAAGACACTTCCATATTTTACCAAGTCAAGGAAAATTTACTTCATGATTTTTTTAAACGTATTGTTAAAATAATTTTATGCAATGCGATTTATTTGATTTTTTAATCTTTCTAAATTCTTTTTATTTTAAAAAAATTTCTTTTTCTTTTTCTTCTTCCAGTCGCCGAAGCCTAGTGAGTTCATCCCTCGTCTCTTGGCTAGTGACTAACTTAGAAAAAAGGAAAAAGGAGAAAAAAGAGGAAAGAAAAATGGAAAATAAAAATAATTAATTTTTATTTTTTAAAAAAATAATTAGATTATTAGAATTCTCATAATCTAAAAATGACTTGTTAATAACACTTAAAATTAATTAGGTAACCCATTTAAGGCATATTTAACATTTTAAACTAATAAATTTACAATCCACATTATTCAATATGAGTTAAAATATGGGTCTTTGACTCATTTTGCCACATCTATGGCTAGTGCACTTCAAGGGGAAGTCATCCTCGTCGCCCTGCAGCATCACTGTGGTGAGGAAGACCCTCTCTCTCTCTCTCTACATTCCACTAAGAGAATTAATCTTAATAAAATTGTTGTGGCACTAATCTTGTATTCCACGTCAGCATTTTCATGCATATATTTGATCGAAGAAATAGCACAAAAGGAATTACAAGATTTATAAATCCAGTTGAATTAGGAATAATACAATTCAATTGGATCATTTGCAAAAGTTTTGGCATGTCTAAATAGACTTTTTACTCACTACTTTTTAATCCAAAATTTACATGTAATGCATTTTTCTAATCAAGCCACAAGGGCCAAGCCATGCGGACTAGGCGACACATAATTATAGGACTCTACTCAAAACAACTAGGATCAATCCAACCCTGAATAACATGGAGGAATATTACATATGTTCTTTGGTGGATGGATGAACCAGAGCCATAGCTCTGGCTGGTGTAATGTCCTAATAAGATCCACCCGTTAGTCACCTCAAATTGCTAGGAGTGATGGCATGTTTTAGACGACTCAGAAAGGAGGTCAACCGTGAGAGGTGGGGTGAAATGAAATGTAAAGATGGGAAACTTTTAAATAATTGAGGTGCATGCGACTCAAAAGGCATCTCAAACTTCACGTGGATGCACCTATGAGCTTTTCTCTTTTTCCTTTCCTTCTTTTGTTTTTTTGTGTCTTGTTTTGTTTTGTGGGTGGGGAAGCTAAGCCGACAGTTCGGAGTTGAGCGGTCCGATGGAGAGCCGATCCAACCGCAGAGAAACCATCGGACTTTACGTCAAGGGATGAGTCATGTGGGCGCCATCCTGTCCCTCTGTTTTCTGTCAAGGGGAAGCAGACAATTTTGCGGCTATCGGTCCGGATGTTATCATCCTCACCCCGGGGCGCCAAAAAAAAATATATATATATATATATATATGAATTAAAAAAAGAAACATTTTGCATGTAGGCATTAGTACTGTAATATAATATAAAGACAATTCTCCCTACATGCCTATAAAACTGCTTATCAACGCATTTTTTGTGATTTGAGCTTGGAAAAACCCCCTTGATAAGGAAAAAGATGAAAACCCATAAAATTAGTCACTGTTGTACTACAAATAGATCTATTTGACTTTTAATGGTAGACTCCTTAAAATTTTAATGATCAAGACAAAATTACACGTGAGTGCAAAAACAACAACTTCAGCACGTCATCCTTATTGACACGAGAGATTGTCATGCGCATTAAACTATAATTGGTTTTCTTCTCTCTCTTTTTTTGTTAGTACGGGCTTATTTACTCATCAACCACGTGGCACTAATGGAAAATAGCCCAAATCTCTTATAAGCGAGCTCCATGTGTATAGAAAGAATATACGTTGATATAGAGAAATTATAATACATTACTCCCACTTAGTCATTGATGAGTCAAAAATACAGGATAAGATTATACTTTCGCTTCCACCGTCCGATCATCCTACTCTCCAACGCCAGTCCGTCGCTTTTAAATCCGACTAATAACATCACAAGGCCTGGATCTTTTATGGTCGCATGCACATAACCAAAACATTCTAATTCATGAAGCTCTTGCCACTTCCCCTATAAAATCCGCACCTGACTCCTCTCCCTCTCTCACTTGAATAGGCGTCGAGTCCAGCGAATCCAGGGACCTAGTCTAGACTTCCGGCGACGATGGCCTTGCTCTCAACTCTCGCGACGGAGATCGCGATCCCAGTCTGTGCCATCATCGGGATTGCGTTCTCCCTGGTGCCGTGGCGGCTTAATAGTGACAACCACAACCTCGAAAATCTATCCCGAACTCGGAGGAAAGCTGTTGAAGGCAAGCATGATGAGATAACGAAAGTCGTCTTTCAAGGTGACTTTGTACAGATCCCATAGCTTCACAACTTGTCTGGTTCCTTTTGGCTGCACTGGGGATTTATAGTCGTAAATTTTCGTTGTCCGAGAGAGAAAAAAGAAAAAAAATGAAGACGAGAACGGAGTAGATTTGATTTTCTGGATTGCGACTTGCGAGTCTATCTTTTTCTGGGCATAGAGAGGTTGTAGTTCAAACCCCCTTCGTTCTATGTCTCACTCACACTGTTCATTAACAGATTTTTTCGGATTAATCTCGCAGCCGTGTGAGCAAGAGCAAAAAATTCGAGTCACTTAATCCGATGACAGCTGAACGAAAACATGAGCTTCTGCTGCTTGTGGTTCGAATCATTATTAGGGTTTGTCGGTGCGGCTAGGGCTTTGAGCCACGTATCCGAGCACAGTAGTATGATATGATGATGGTGGTCTTTGTCGTTGCGCTGGAGCTTGGACGGAGTGTTAACCATTGTAGCTCGTCCTTTGGCTTTTGCTATTCAGTCTTATTTTCTGAACAAATCCGTGCTTTCTTTGCCTTTAGTAAAGTACGTTTTATGCGCGTCGTGCGAATGTTTTCGTCTCTTAACTCCCCAACTTAGCTGCAGGCTCCCACGGGACTGGAAGGCACATTATTTTATAGCATTACATTACACAATAAGAAAGTTCATAATATAGCATAGCTGTTTCAAAAGAATATATGATTAATGTTTCAATTATTAATTGATTTTTTAGCTTAGGAACTAAGTTAAGTAAGTTAAACTCAGTGCCATATTTGGGCACATGGATGTTCGTGAGACAGATTATATTTGATGACAGTCTGAGATTCGCTCATGTTGTTGAAAATAATTTCTAGGAACAAGATTTTTTTGACTTCTCAACGTTTGGAACGATCAAAATAATAAGCTAGTTAAAAAGCATTTCCAATCAAAGAAAGTACTTGTTTAAAATCAAGAAAAAGATTTATCCTTCCTAATAAAAGGAAAATGTTTTCCTTACCTAAGTTTTATGCGTTATTCCATGTCACACAACATCAAAGAACTTCGACCAAGCTTAGAGCTCTCTCTCTCTCTCTCTCTCTCTCTCTCTCTCTCTCTCTCTCTCAATTTGTTTTCTCAATTGACTAATCAACAAGTCATGTTATCATCTATAATAACTTAACACGCTCAATTTGTGATTTTAGTCATGTCGATTAAGCCTAGTTACCTGACTCCTATGCTTGAGTCATTGGTATTTGGCTCGAGTCCATCAAGACCAGGCCTAATCCCCAATGCTTGCCCTCGAGTTTTTTATAGCGAAGCCCAAGTCCCCATAGGTTGAGGCCCTGTCCCCAATGCTTGAGTTGTAGTCCTTGAAATCTAATCCAACTTCTTGATGATGGGGCTCCAGACCCATGTAAGCCTAGCCTAAGACCTTGGCATCATGCCTAGGTCTTTACGAGTTACACCCAAGTCTGAATTACCTTGGCACACGAGCCCAGGTACCCTGAGGCTACCCCAGGGCCTAAACTCAAGACTAGGTTTAATAAGAGAAAAAATAGTCGTTACAATTTATAAAAGTATTGAAGCTATGAAAAAATTGATTTGATAAAACTATATTTAAAATTTGATGAATAGCACTTACAAACCTTATATCATTAGTAAGAAAAATAAAAGTACGGAAATTACCAAAAAAAGTGCTAAACTAATTGCAATTGTGATAATTTAGTTATAAATCTCTTTTTTTTACTTGAGTTCCAAACCTTTTGTATTTATACCAATTAGTCAATCAACCCAACTTTAATTAGCCGACGCTAATGTAACACTACTAACGTTGACATGGGCAAAAGATTTGTGATAATTTGAATTTTTTTTATCATTTCTTTTCTTTTTTCTTCATCTTGCCAATTGCCAAACTTAGGCAACCGGCCAAAGTTGAGGGTCGGTAAGGCCCAACCTCACGAGGAGGCAAGGGTGGCCTCCCGATGAGCTAGCAAGGCTCGACCCTTGCCCGAACTCCAATTGCACTAGCCCTTGCCTTTGGCTGATTGCCAAGATCTAGCAACTAGTTGAAGGAAGAAGAGGTAAAAAAGAAAAATAAAAAAAATTCAAAAATTACTAAGATATTATGAAGAATTGTCCATGTCTGTGTTGGCTAGCCAAATTTGTCAAATGGATTCAATTGGCACAAACACAAAAGGTTTAGGAAGCAACTAAAAAAAACTTAAGACTTAACTGACGTAATTGCAATAGGTTTATTTTTTTGGCATTTTTCTTATAAAATCAAATTTGCATTTATAAACGTCGGAAAATAATTTTCATTTCATTTCAAATTACAGTTGACACTTGGAAAACATCTTCATTTTCTAGAAAAGAAGTTTATTCTATCACAGTTTTTAGAAATGTCAAATTATCCGTGGAACAAACAGAGCCTAGGTTGAATTTATTTCTTCCATCTGATTTGTATTAGTAATAGGAAGCTTGTCATATGCAACTAATGACACAACGTCAATTTAATCAAAGTGATTATAGTAATTCTTATATGTAATTGGCTTTAGTAGAAGCATATTGTATTGGAAAGGTGAATTGCTGAGGATGTACAACCTTCAAGTCTAAAGTCTCTTCACTTCGTCTGTGAATGTGTTTTAAGAGTTTTATCATTTTAGTTGTAACTTCATGCAGAACATTCTCATTTCTTGAGATTGTCATACTTGTGACGAAACACTAATTTTACAGGTTTAGTTAAGAATATATAGCTAATGAACTGTGCATATATTTGTCTAAGGTTCTCGTTTGTGTTACATTCTTGCTTCTCCTAGCTAAATTTGTTACATGTGACAGTTTTTCATACCTATTTCTTGTCATTCTCATTTGAATAACCTTTCACACTAGAGCATCATCAGTTCTAATGCGGTTTTTTTTTTATTCTTTTCCAATCATATTTCCCCGGCAGCAATTCACCTATCTCCTCTTCTAGTTCTAACATCTAAGTTCAGTTCCAACTTTAGTTCTGATGTTTTTCACTACTCCCGGTTTTATTTCTGGCTCTAACCTACCGTTTACTATCGTAGGTCATAATCTATTTCTAATTTCTTCTTTGTTTGTAATGCTTAGTAATGTTCTGGGACTACGTACTGAATATTCAGTTCTTTTTATTTCATCATTATTTTGCACAACTCGGTACTATCATTCCCTCATCCCTTTCCCCATCTTGTCCTACTCATTATGTTCTCGTCACTCTTCTGCCGGTTGGATTTTACACTCACACTGTCCACCTTGCCAAAGGTGAATCGTAGGATAAACCATATCATCTTTTGAGTTACTTTTTTGGAGGTGCCGTAAGTCAAGCTTTCTCATTTCTTGGAACGAGGTTCAACAAAAACTAGCCAATTGAATAAAGTAACTGGATTTAACTTAGCTATACCTTATTTCGTTACACATTACGGAGAATGTCAAGAAGCAGATTTGTTGCTTTACTTGCTTGATAGAGAGGGCTCAATTATCGTTTGTGATTGCAACAGGTGTAAAAAAATTTCGGTCCTCGGGGTACCGATATGTTCTAGTTTTCGTGGTTGCTTTTGTCAGTCTAATCTTCCCCATCCTTGGCTCTCTTGAGAGCTTCAGCACCCAAAGCAGGCCTTGCAAGTCTGATCCTTCAAACAAGTGCAAGCCTGCACTTGCCACTGCCTTTTTCACTGCTGTTTCATTCCTACTTGGTGCTTTCTTATCAGTCCTCTCCGGTTTCCTTGGCACGGAAATTGCTATCCGTGCTAACGAAAGTCTCGACGGAAGAGATTCAACTGCTGCTTTCAGGTCTGGTGCAGTTATGGGATTCGTTCCTGCTGGTATCGGTCTTCTCGGGCTCTATATTGAAATCAATCTGTTCATGTTGTACTATGGCAATGACTGGGAAGGTCTTTTTGAGGCTATTGCTGGTTATGGTCTTGGTGGATCTTCCATGGCCTTCTTTGGAAGAGCCTGTGGTGGAATTTATGCCAAGGCTGCTGATGTTTGTTTTCATCTGGTTAGAGAGAATGAGTCACGGAGCCCCCAAACTGACCGATACCCAGCTGTATGTACTCTCTTACTATAGTGCTATCTCCTAAGTAATCATTCACTTTTAGTCAAAAATGGGGTTGATCTTAATCATTCATTCAGGAGATTACTAAATATGTTGGTGACATTGTTGGGGATATTGCTGGGGTGGGGCCTGATTTTTTTGGCTCTTACGCTGAATCATCCTGCGCTGCCCTCGTCGTCGCTTCCGTCACTTCTATTGGAATCAAGCACGACTTCACTGCCATGTGTTATCCCTTGCTTATCAGCTCCATGGGTATTCTCGTGGGTATTTTCGTTTGCTCCATTCTAATTCTCATGCAGAAAATCCCAATTCTCATGGAGAAAATTTTAATTCTCATGGACAAAATCCCAATTCTCAAGGACAAAATCGAGCTCGCATCGAAGGAGGCGCAACTTATTACTTCCACAATTCTAATGACTGTCGAAATTGTTGTTGTTAGCTTGATTGCTCTGCCCCCATTATTCACAGTCTACAAAATTGAATCGCCGGAAGTTGTGACAGAGAAATCTGTGAAGAACTGGTAAACTCTTTGATGATACGTGTGACCTTTTGATCCTAAATGCTGCTTTCTTATAATGATCAATCATGCGACATGCTTTAATGTTATCGGACTATTACAAGATAAGTCAATACGTTGAGCGTATGTAATCGGTAACTATGCATATGATCTTGCAGGGAGTTGTCCTTGTTTGTTGCTGTTGGTCTTTGGGCTGGACTAATTGTTGAGTTTGTCCATGTATATGACGCCAGTGAGCCCAACCATCCCTACAGGTTTTAACATTGCTAAAGTAAATTTATGATATGAATCGTCATTATTGTTGATGGTCATGTGCTGACCAAGTCATGATCCTCATTTCTGCAGATTTCTGCCGAATGTTGATGCCAGCAACGTCAGTATTGGCCTTGGCTCTGTCAGTATCCCACTTTTTGCCGCCATTAGCATATCTGTGAGTTCCCATTTTGCTGCCACGTATGGAATTGCTGTGGCTGCCCTTGGGATGCTAAGCACCATTTCCACTCGATTGGCCATAGATGCTTACGATCGCATCAACGACAATGCTAAACGTATTGCTCGCAGGGCATGCGTGGGAGCCCGTGATGCTAATGACAATCCTACAGCTGACAACACAGAGGTACGGGCATTCCTTTGCTTGTAATTATAGTATCGACAGTGTCCTGCTGTCCTTTTAGTAGCTTATTTTGATAAAATCCATAGCATAGCAGAGGAAAGGGTGTCTGTGTGTGGGAACTCTTCCGGAGATTACATTCATGTCGTCCAGAATCTGTGCACAGTGTCCAATTATTTTTTTTCACGACAAATGACTAAATATTACAATAGTTATGCGAGTCATTTTGGATTCCTGCTGGTGCGACATCATGTTTGGCTAAAATCGCCTATCTTTCCTTCAGGAGCTGCCTTTCATCTCTGATTCTCAATATTAGCCCAACTCGCAAATTCTACTACTTCCTGTTGTTTAAATATAATATTAGATGGACCTTTTTCCGTTTATTATCTGGTATGTAGGGATTCGCCATTGAATCAGCTGCCATGGTGTCCATCGCTCTGCTTGGTGCATTTGTGAGTAGTCCGGCAATCTTGTCTCCTGCTGGTGTCCTGACATCGAAGGTCATCATCGGTTTGATCATGGGCGCCTGGCTTCCTTCCTATTTCTCTTCTATGATTATGAAAAGGGTGGGACGTGCGGGATTCGAGATGGCTCTGCAGGTTCACAAGCAGATTGGAGTTAATGAACAAATTGCTGGATGCTTCGAGATTGCAACTAATGCATCTTTCAATGGGATGATTGGACCTGGTGCCCTTGTCATGTCTGCACCACTCATCGTTGGGACCGTGTTCGGTGTGGAGACGCTGTCTGGTCTTTTGGCGGGCTCTCTCGGTTCCGTTGTTTAGGTAATCTTCCTCAAAGCAATTAATGTCTATCTACTTGGGTATTTTGCATAGCTCAAAGTATGTCTCTGTTAAGAATCACCGCCTCTCTCATCCCGGTCTAGATCTCTCTCTTAACCTAGATAATTCGAGAACAGTATCTAATCCTTTCTTCCTCCAAGCAAGTTGTAATGTGATAATGAATTGCCAGAAATATTTGTATAGGAATAGTCTGGAGAGATAGGACACCCTAGAAATAGGAGTGATTGCGCCCTCTTGCTGCATCCAGAAAGGAGAGAGCTTAGCGTGTGACAATATTGTGTCGTGGTGGGTGGCGTTAGCAGAGAGTGTAGTGCAGAAAAATAGCGGTCCCCATTGTGAAGGCATAGGAGTCTGCCAAAAGGCTGCGTCTAAAGTGGATGTGTGTTGTGTAGGAAGGCAGGAGCGAGTCCCAAATGTGACTAACGTGAGTGCGAGACAAGCACTTGGATTTGCGATATCAAAGCTATTTTGCCATTTAGAAAAATGGCAAGCACCGGATTTTCTCAACAGAAGTCTTAAGTTCAGTAGTCTCTTGATATTGCAGTTTTTTCATTGTTGGACAAAATTTTGTGTAGGTTAAAAGCTTAAGCCGTTAGGTGAAAGCGTAGATTTATATTTAAGTACTTTCACACTCCCCTTAACGCTTAGTCTGGTCTTTTTGCCAGTACTAAGCGTGAAAATATTTTTTGGGAAGGCATAATAGGAGCCTAACAAGATTTGAACTCAGGACCTCCCGCTCTGATACCATGTGAAGTTTTTGTAGGACAACTGCCAACTGTCCTAAAAACTTAAGCCGTTAGGTGAAGGCGTAGATTTATATTTAAGTGCTTTCACACTGTTGAGTAATGCTTTTATCATCATATCTATGACGATGTGAGAGATTCACATCGGTTGTCTCATCTGATTATAGTATTTTCCTAATAAATATTATTTGATGGGTTTGATTTCGAACAGAGTGCAATTTCGGCATCCAGAGCTGGCGGAGCAGGGAACCAAGTGAAAGTGGCCATTACGGTATGCAGCTGCTCCAACTACTCGACAGCTAGTATTTGACATGCTAAGAGAACTTGCCCGACTCAACAGATTTTCTCTTTCCTCCCCTTAATATCTTGAATTTGCTTTCAGGCTGGTGCTTTGATGAGTGCGAACGCATTAGAGCTGGAGTCCGAGGAAGAAGAAGGTCTCGTCCAACTTGCTAATGAAGGAAATACCATTGGCCATTCGCGGAAGGACGCTTCAGGCCCACCCCTCAACATCCTCGTCCGGCTAATGGCAGTCGAGTCGCTGGTGCTCGCTCCCTGGTTTGCTAGTCACGGTGGTCTGCTGACTTACCTTCTGTAGTAGTATCGTCATCTACTCAATTTGCACTTTGGCATCTATTTCCGAGATGTTTGCTCAAGCTGATACACCTATCTAGATCGTCCATTTATACAGACAACTCGAGCAAAAACTTTTGAATAAGGTTTTGGATTAAACATCGTGTGCTAAAACATGGATACGGTGCCCCATCTTCCCTAACGCACCCCACATTCAACAAGAATCGCATATTGATCCAAAGTACACAAACCTTACTTTAAATAGGGAGCAACCGTCTATTGGTGCTGATAATACAAACCATACGAATGCCAAAAAGGCTGGGGCCATAAAGAAGAGCTGTCATGACTCCCTTTCGGCTCCAAGGGAAAAGGACTTAGGTTTAGGAGTATTGCCTAAAGCACACCATTAGGCGCAGATTCTCTCAAAAATCTTTATCCCACGCAAATATTAAGATAGTCTATGCCAAATAAAATTGATGCTAGAAAGATTTTAGAATAAAGAGCTGCTAATAACATATTGGGGTCGGCAAAAAATCAAGTAAGGCATGAGAGTAGACCTCACTTTCTACACAACTAGAGAATTTAGGATTGGGGATTTGATTACATTAATTATCCAACTAGTGGCTTTTATATACCTAACTTTAATTTAGGCAGCTTTTTTATTAATTGTGAGTCCTAAGGTTCTATTCCTAACCAGGCTAAAAGGGAAAAAAAACAATCAATGTAAATGTATAATCAAGTATTAATCGAAACAGAAATGCATAAAACACGACCTAGCAAAGATTTCCAAGAGAGAAAAACATCCTATTGTAAAGCCCTATGAGTTTGTTCAATTTTGCGCACAATATTTTCATCTAACGTTTTCATTCATTTTAAAAACCCAAATATGCCTATCGAAAACCTAAACTATGTGAACTCTAATTTACGAAAATCTAAGCCTAATAGTAAACTAGAATTAACACTAAAATCTAGAAAAAGAAACTACTCAAAATCTAATTTCTAAGCTTTTCCTAATTTTTAGAAAAAAATAACATTTAAAAAATTAATCGAATAAGGGAACAGATTGTATCATCAAATCTAGTCTCGGTCGGTACTAACTAGGGTCACCAGGCCCTCAACCGTATTGGGCCTAGTTTGGCTCAAAATTGAGCCCAACCCTAAAAATTTAAACAATTAAGCCCGACCCACAATAAAATAAATCTAACCCCAGAACTAAATTAAACTAGCCCATAAAGAAAAAAGAAAAAAAAAAGGCTCGCATCAACTAGCCCAACAAGTTGAGCTTGACCCAACCAGCCCGACTCCCCTACGAGAAATATGTCTCCTTCATGGCCTCGTTGATGGCAGCAAAGATGCCGCTTGTCTCAGCCAAGCCACGTGCTCGTCTCTTGACCACTGCTTGGCCAGCCTTTGCCGTCAATTGAGACTCAACTCGGCCTCTTTAGGCCCAATGCTTGACCGAACTCTATTCCATGCCCAGCTTCAACATGGTCCCCCTTCGCCAACAACAAACCCTACGTGGGTCGCTATTTCAAGGCCGGTCCCGACATCAATGACCAAGGATACCCCTCGGCTGAATTGCAAACAAAATCATAAGAAATAAAGATGACAGTGGAGAGATGGCAAAAGGACCAAATGGCCAATGCTCGAGAATGCCCAATGCCATGAGGACTTCTCGACAGAACGAGGCCAAGCATGGGCGACTTGATTACCCTAAAAGCAAGCAACAAAATTGTGACATCCTAAATTTCAACACCTCTCAAAGACAATAATTTTCAGAATGAGTATAAGTTGAATCAATGAGAAGTTGAAAGTGACTTGAGTTGAATGGGTGCAAATTCGTAGGTATGTGGGGCTACTGCATTACAGCCTTCATACTTGGCTTGTTGGAGAAGTTTGAGTGGGGAAAATTGCTATTGGATGAAGTAAAAGACTTTTGGGGCAAGTACTCAAGTGTTTAGATATTTTAGGTTGACTTTTCAAGGCTGTTTGTTCCCCTGTATACAGCTGAACGTGAGAGACACAGCTGGTTCTACTTCAGTCTCTCTTAGATATTTTCACATTGTACACCTCCATTGTTCAAGCTGAGTTACGTTGCTCTCAAACCAGCACCTCAGAAAGCAACTTCCAAGGCTTTTACAGCACCTTCTGAGTCTCTTTCGAAGTTGAAGTAAGAGTGAGTTGGATTCGCCTTTGCGCCATCTTTGTCGTGGACTTGATTGTTTGTTGATCAGGTGAGTCAACTTCCAAACCTTTCTTAGGTTGCGATTACACTTAGAGGTTTAGTTGAGTGTTGATCAGCTTGATAAGATATGTGTTAGACGGTATTAGCACAAGTAATGGTGATTTAGTTCAGAACAGAGGATTTCTCGTGTATGTTTACTGAACTGTTGTTGTTTGCTGAATTTGTGGAACGAGATGTGATGAGATTATGAAGTTAGTTTCTTCATGAAAAGTGTTTTAAACATCTTCAGCTATGACATATATTTTACTCAGGATTTTATGGAGTTAAAAGGGATTTATGTCAACTTCGTTTTGAACAGAACAGAACCTCTGTTTTCTTTGGAACTTGAGATCTTTTGATGTTCTATGGATTTTTACCCACTCTTGGAGTTCGAATTTCAAAATAGTTCCTTCACAAAATTTGTTGATAACATCTTTTACTACAACATAGTCGAATTTCAGACCAAATTGATGAGTTTTGGATTTCGAACTAAACTGATTTTTTAGAAGGTGACCTCTGAAAACTGATACATATTTTTATAACAGTTTGAGCAATTTACTGCTCTCAATCCAGAAGGATTTGGGCCATGGTGTCTTCATGAAAAATGTTTTTTTATGTGTCCTTTATGACATATTCAAATTTGAAGATTTTACGAACTGATTTGATTATGTTTCTGGATTTAGACGTGGAAACACGCAAGTGACTTGGTTTTGCCAGTTAGGGTGGTTTTACATTTAGCTGAGTTGGCACGGTATGGGACGTGTGCAGCAAGGCCGGATGATCGACCTCCTTAATATTGGTTTGATGGTATTTGATTGTGTGATGACTGGTGTGGTGCAAGCTGAATGTGTGGCGAGCAAGTCAAGGCCTAAGTGCCACATGGGGGCCACCTCTAGATCCTTACACCACTATGTATTGGTAAAGGCCTAAGTGCCACATGGGGGCCATCTCTAGATCCTTGTACTATTGCTTTGTATGGATAAGGCCTAAGTGCCACACGATAACGTACACTTTCGTGGGGGCCACCTCTAGATCCTTATTACCATTGAGTTTTGGTGAAGGCCTAAGTGCCACACGATAACGTACACTTTCGTGGGGGCCACCTCTAGATCCTTATTACCATTGAGTTTTGGTAAAGGCCTAAGTGCCACATAGGGGCCACCTCTAGATCCTTACACCACAATGTATTGGTAAAGGCCTAAGTGCCACATGGGGGCCACCTCTAGATCCTTCTACCATAAGGTCCAGGTCAAGGCCTAAGTGCCACACTTTCGTGGGGGCCACCTCTAGATCCTTATTACCATTGTGTGCGGATATGATGAGATAATTTTGTGTGAGACATGATCACGGTCATCAGTTTGTTGATTGAGTGTGAATTGAGCTGTTGATAAGTTGATGATGGCTGATGTGAAGCATACTGGTTATTAAAGATGTTTGCTGCATGTTTATGTATATGAACTGTAGAGACACTGTACCAGATGATGTATCGTCTATGTGTTCTGACTAACCAGACAATGTATCGTCTATGTGTTCTGACTGATCAGACGATGTATCATGTTCGTCTAACCGACGATGCATGTTCTAACCGATGTATGTTCTGACGGTACCCGATGTTGTTCTGTCTGCTGTTTTCCAGACCCTGATTTGTTGGTGTGAATAAGTTATCCTTGGGTGGATTTCTTCCTAATAAGGGCTTGGAGAGTTGACTCGGTGAACTGTTTTTCAGGTACATAGATGGAGGTACGACACATACGTCGTGGGGTCTCGTAGACGATAGTTTTTGGAAAGACGCCTTTTTTTTGGAGGACGTGGAGCTAGTGGCTGTAGGTCCCGGAGTAGACGAACCTTTCTTTGGGGTTTAGTCATTTGTACATGAACCCAGGATTGTTTTATAAGATGTGTTTTGTGTGAATTGACTGTCTTACTTTCCTATCCCAAGTTTGTTGTTGTCCCGGGATTGTTAGTTACGCTTCCGCATGTGTATAGACGATTGGGTCGGCGGCTCCACCTGGGAACGTCGCATTTCATTCGACCATGGTGGGATGTGCGCGCGCTCGAGGTTCGGGGCGTGACATCACCGCCCGAAGTGGTATCAGAGCATGGTTAGTGTTTGGAGTGATAAGGTGCGAGGGATCTTGGGATAGTTAGTAGGAAAGGACATTTTATTATGTTGATGCATGTGATTGATAGCCTGATTGGTAGATTGTTTGTGTGAATCACTCAGTTTCCTAATTCCAATAGGAAACAGGTTTCTTTAAAGAGTTGGTAAAATGAGTGATCAGGAACAGAGAACTCCTAGAAAAAGGTCCATAGCATCTGTTACTAAGGCCAGAACGCCAAAGAGGTTTGGTAACCGAGGAAAGGCACCGGCTCAGGCTAGCGCCAGCGAAATAGAACCACCGCAGAATGTAGCTGGAGTAGCAGCACCTGGTGATCCTAGAATCGAGGGGATCATGCAAGCTCTTGAGACCATGGGGAATTTGATGGGGCAGCAAGCTCAGAATCAAGCTGCCGCAGCTGCTGCACCTGCTGAAATTCCACCTGGGAATATGATGGCTGAAGACAGATGCTCAAGCTTGCTGAACAGTATCTTAAGTTGGTAGGATTGAGTCCTGAACGTTTGGAGTCAGTAATTAGTATATCTACCCCGTTGGAGAATAGTGTGTTGTCTGGTGTAGGATGTCCTGATTGCAAGTTAATTGTTGGTGAGTAAGAGGGAAAGATAGATTTGATAGTCCTACCCATGTATGATTTTGATGTGATAATTGGTATGGACTGGCTCACCAAACAACGAGCTTCTATGGATTGTTATGATAAGGCGATTCAGTTTAAACCACCAGATGGTGAAAGCTTCGAGTTCATTGGAAGCCGAAGAGGACCATCGATTACTTTAATCTCGTCACTTAAAGCTGCCCGGTTGTTAGATGGGATTTGTCAAGGTTACTTGGCAATAGTTGTAGATACAACCATTGAAGAACTGAAGTTGGAAAACATTGCAGTAGTGCAAGAGTTTGCTGATGTGTTTCCAAAGGAATTATTTGGTCTACCCCCAGAAAGGGAGATTGAGTTCGTGGTTGAATTAGCCCCTGGAACAGAGCCAATCTCTAAGGCTCCTTATCGTATGGCATTGTCAGAATTGAAAGAGCTGAAGGTACAGATGCAAGAGTTATTGGATAAAGGATTCATACGTCCTAGTGCATCACCTTGGGGAGCACCGGTTCTGTTTGTGAAGAAGAAAGATGGTTCATTACGTCTTTGCATTGACTATAGGCAACTTAATCAAGTAACAATCAAAAACAAGTATCCTTTGCCGAGGATCGATGACTTATTTGATCAGTTGCAGGGAGCGTCGATATTTTCAAAGATCGACTTGAGGACCGGGTATCATCAGTTGAGGATTAGAAAGGAAGATATACCAAAGACGGCATTTCGCACGCGTTACGGTCATTATGAGTTTACCGTGATGCCATTTGGTTTAACTAATGCCCCAGCCGCTTTTATGGATCTAATGAACCGTGTGTTTAAAGAGTATTTGGACCAATTTGTGATTGTGTTCATTGATGACATCTTGGTATACTCGAGGAGTATGGAGGAGCACGAAAGACATTTAAGAATAGTGCTTCAGACTTTGCGAGAACATGGATTGTATGCCAAGTTCAGCAAGTGCGAGTTTTGGCTGAATCGTGTAAGTTTCTTAGGCCATGTGATTTCAAGAGAAGGGATTTCTGTGGACCCAACCAAGATTGAAGCTGTGATTAATTGGCCAAGACCGTCGACAGTAACGGAGGTCAGAAGTTTCTTGGGATTGGCAGGTTATTATAGACGATTCGTTGAAGGATTCTTATCAATAGCCGTGCCATTAACTCGATTGCTGAAGAAGGAAGAGAAGTTTGTATGGACGGATAAGTGCGAGAGTAGTTTCCAAGAGCTTAAGCAAAAGCTGACTACTGCACCTGTTTTGATAATTCCGTCTGGACCTGGAGGATATGAGATATATAGTGATGCTTCATTCAAGGGACTTGGCTGTGTGTTAATGCAACATGGCAGAGTTGTTGCATATGCATCTCGTCAGCTGAGACCTCATGAGTTGAACTACCCGACACATGACTTAGAACTTGCAGCAATTATATTCGCTCTGAAAATTTGGAGGCATTATTTGTGTGGGGAAAGGTTCCAGATCTTTACAGATCATCAAAGTCTCAAGTATTTATTCTCTCAAAAGGAGTTGAATATGAGACAACGACGTTGGATGGAACTTCTTAAGGACTATGATTGTGACATTTTGTATCATCCCGGGAAAGCTAACAAGGTCGCAGATGCATTGAGTAGAAAGTCATCTATTGCACAATTGATGTTACATGAATGGATCTTACTTGAAGGAGTTCGAGATTCTGTTTTCAAATTTGAGGTAGGCCACCTTTCAAACCTTATGGCCACCCTCAGAATTGAATCAGAAGTACAAATAAAGATCAAGAAGTTGCAGCTCACAGATTTTGAGATCCAAAAGATTCTGCAAGGAGATGCAGAAAAGAGAAAGGGCGACTTTCATGTTTCAGAAGATGGAATACTTAAGTTTCGTGAACGATTGTGTGTACCAGATGATATAGAGCTTAAAGAGAAAATTTTATCAGAGGCTCATCGTAGTAATTACAGCATTCATCCTGGGAGTACAAAGATGTATCAGAATCTGCGCAAATATTATTGGTGGACTGGTATGAAGACGGATATTGCCAAACATGTCGCCAAGTGTTTGACATGCCAGCAAGTGAAAGCGCAACATTGTAAGCCGGGAGGATTGTTGCAACCTCTCGAGATTCCCGAGTGGAAATGGGAACATATCACAATGGACTTTGTGATGGGCTTACCAAGAAGTCAGCGTGCCAATGATTCTATATGGGTGGTGGTTGATAGACTAACAAAGTCTGCTCATTTCATTGCTATGAGAAAAGACTATGCATTGGATAGATATGCTGAGTTGTATGTGCGCCAAATAGTACGTCTACATGGTGTACCAGTGACCATTACATCAGATCGAGATCCAAAGTTTACAGCAGCATTCTGGAAGAGTTTACAAACTGCCTTAGGGACAAAGCTGCAGATAGCACTGCTTATCATCATCAAACAGATGGACAGTCTGAGAGGACGATTCAGACTCTTGAAGATATGCTAAGAGCATGTGTTTTGGACTTCAAAGGAGGCTGGGAGGAACAGCTTCATCTAGTGGAATTTGCCTACAATAATAGCTATCAGCAAAGTATCCAGATGGCACCATTTGAAGCGTTGTATGGCAGAGCTTGTAGAACTCCAATATGTTGGGATGAAGTTGGAGAGAGAAAGATAACAGGCCCTGAGTTGGTTCAACAGTCAGTAGATGCTGTCACTATCATACGTGAGAGACTAAAGACAGCCCAGAGTCGCCAAAAGAGTTATGCAGATAAGCGTCGAAGGCCATTAGAATTCCAAGTTGGTGAGCATGTCTTTTTGAAGGTGTCACCAATGAGGGGTACTTCACGCTTTGGCAAGAAAGGGAAGCTAAGTCCAAGGTATGTTGGTCCTTTTGAGATTCTAGAGAAAATAGGGACTTTAGCATATCGTTTGGCATTGCCACCGAGATTGGCACAAGTACATGATGTCTTTCATGTGTCTATGTTGAGAAAGTATGAACCTGACCCGACTCATGTACTGAACTTTGAGGAATTAGACATGGATGATAGAGTGTCATATGTGGAGAAACCAATTCAGATTGTGGATCAAAAGGAACAAGTGCTGCGTACCAAGACCATCTGCTTGGTCAAGGTAGTTTGGCAACACCATGGGACAGAAGGAGCTACTTGGGAGAGTGAAGAAACGATGAGACAACGATACCCCCACCTGTTTGAAGAAGGAGTGGAATAGTTTAAATTTCGAGGACGAAATTTTTATAAGAGGGGAAGAGTTGTGACATCCTGAATTTCAACACCTCTCAAAGACAATAATTTTCAGAATGAGTATAAGTTGAATCAATGAGAAGTTGAAAGTGACTTGAGTTGAATGGGTGCAAATTCGTAGGTATGCGGGGCTACTGCATTACAGCCTTCATACTTGGCTTGTTGGAGAAGTTTGAGTGGGGAAAATTGCTATTGGATGAAGTAAAAGACTGTTGGGGCAAGTACTCAAGTGTTTAGATATTTTAGGTTGACTTTTCAAGGCTGTTTGTTCCCCTGTATACAGCTGAACGTGAGAGACATAGCTGGTTCTACTTCAGTCTCTCTTAGATATTTTCACATTGTACACCTCCATTGTTCAAGCTGAGTTACGTTGCTCTCAAACCAGCACCTCAGAAAGCAACTTCCAAGGCTTTTACAGCACCTTCTGAGTCTCTTTCGAAGTTGAAGTAAGAGTGAGTTGGATTCGCCTTTACGCCATCTTTGTCGTGGACTTGATTGTTTGTTGATCAGGTGAGTCAACTTCCAAACCTTTCTTAGGTTGCGATTACACTTAGAGGTTTAGTTGAGTGTTGATCAGCTTGATAAGATATGTGTTAGACGGTATTAGCACAAGTAATGGTGATTTAGTTCAGAACAGAGGATTTCTCGTGTATGTTTACTGAACTGTTGTTGTTTACTGAATTTGTGGAACGAGATGTGATGAGATTATGAAGTTAGTTTCTTCATGAAAAGTGTTTTAAACATCTTCAGCTATGACATATATTTTACTCAGGATTTTATGGAGTTAAAAGGGATTTATGTCAACTTCGTTTTGAACAGAACAGAACCTCTGTTTTCTTTGGAACTTGAGATCTTTTGATGTTCTATGGATTTTTACCCACTCTTGGAGTTCGAATTTCAAAATATTTCATTCACAAAATTTGTTTATAACATCTTTTACTACAACATAGTCGAATTTCAGACCAAATTGATGAGTTTTGGATTTCGAACTAAACTGATTTTTTAGAAGGTGACCTCTGAAAACTGATACATATTTTTATAACAGTTTGAGCAATTTACTGCTCTCAATCCAGAAGGATTTGGGCCATGGTGTCTTCATGAAAAATGTTGGTTTATGTGTCCTTTATGACATATTCAAATTTGAAGATTTTACGAACTGATTTGATTATGTTTCTGGATTTAGACGTGAAAACACGCAAGTGACTTGGTTTTGCCAGTTATGGTGGTTTTACATTTAGCTGAGTTGGCACGGTATGGGACGTGTGCAGCAAGGCCGGATGATCGACCTCCTTAATATTGGTTTGATGGTATTTGATTGTGTGATGACTGGTGTGGTGCAAGCTGAATGTATGGCGAGCAAGTCAAGGCCTAAGTGCCACATGGGGGCCACCTCTAGATCCTTACACCACTATGTATTGGTAAAGGCCTAAGTGCCACATGGGGGCCACCTCTAGATCCTTGTACTATTGCTTTGTATGGATAAGGCCTAAGTGCCACACGATAACGTACACTTTCGCGGGGGCCACCTCTAGATCCTTATTACCATTGAGTATTGGTAAAGGCCTAAGTGCCACACGATAACGTACACTTTCGTCCCTTATTACCATTGAGTTTTGGTAAAGGCCTAAGTGCCACATAACTAGTGGGGGCCACCTCTAGATCCTTATTACCATTGAGTTTTGGTAAAGGCCTAAGTGCCACATAGGGGCTACCTCTAGATCCTTACACCACAATGTATTGGTAAAGGCCTAAGTGCCACATGGGGGCCACCTCTAGATCCTTCTACCATAAGGTCCGGGTCAAGGCCTAAGTGCCACACTTTCGTGGGGGCCACCTCTAGATCCTTGTACCATTGTGTGCGGATATGATGAGATGATTTTGTGTGAGACATGATCACGGTCATCAGTTTGTTGATTGAGCGTGAATTGAGCTGTTGATAAGTTGATGATGGCTGATGTGAAGCATACTGGTTATTAAAGATGTTTGCTGCATGTTTATGTATATGAACTGTAGAGACACTGTACCAGACGATGTATCGTCTATGTGTCCAGACGATGTATCGTCTATATGTTCTGACTGACCAGACGATGTATCGTCTGTGTGTTTAGACGATGTATCGTCTATGTGCCCAGATGATGTACCAGACGATGCATGTTCTAACCGACCAGACGATGTATGTTCTGACGGTACCCGATGTTGTTCTGTCTGCTGTTTTCCAGACCCTGATTTGTTGGTGTGAATAAGTTATCCTTGGGTGGATTTCTTCCTAATAAGGGCTTGGAGAGTTGACTCGGTGAACTGTTTTTCAGGTACATAGATGGAGGTACGACACATACGTCGTGGGGTCTCGTAGACGATAGTTTTTGGAAGGACGCCTTTTTTTTGGAGGACGTGGAGCTAGTGGCTATAGGTCCCGGAGTAGACGAACCTTTCTTTGGGGTTTAGTCATTTGTACATGAACCCGGGATTGTTTTATAAGATGTGTTTTGTGTGAATTGACTGTCTTACTTTCCTATCCCAAGTTTGTTGTTGTCCCGGGATTGTTAGTTACGCTTCCGCATGTGTATAGAAGATTAGGTCGGCGGCGCCACCTAGGAACGTCGCATTTCATTCGACCATGGTGGGATGTGCGCGCGCTCGAGGTTCGGGGCGTGACAAAAATCATATCTCATTAGAGCATTTCATTAAACGGGTGGGGCACGACTATCAAGTAACGAAAAGAATTCACTTGATCGAGACTCGATCCTACACCGCTCCTCAAGGTAGACAATCGACACTCAAAACAAGGGGGCATCACATGGAAAGGGACTGGAACTCTCTCGCTTCAAGAATGGCGAGCCCCGATCTGACCAACCTAAAACAAGGCAAAATGGAACAAAAAAAAATAGAGTTAATACTACAAAAAACTCCAAACATGTGATAAATTTATCATAAACTATATCTCTTTCTTCTTTTTCTCTTCTCTTTCCCCCCTAAAAAAAACACTTGGCCGGCGAGCTTCACCGGAGCTCTCTGACCACTGCCAAAGGGCGGCAAAGCCCTCGCCGCCAGCCGGCCTCCCCTGCAACCAGCGAGGCCTGGGCGAGGCTGCTTGGGCAAAGCAATAATGGAGTAACTAGAGGTTGTTTCCCTCCCTTTCGTTTAGCTCGCGGGTTTTCCTGGCGTTCGTCTTCGGTCATCTCCTCTTCCGAGAAATCATGAATGCTTGTTGCCTTGCTCAAGCACACCCACCAGCTCCCAAATCCTCCTCCTCCTCCTTCTTGGCTCGCTTTTGGCGCTACGAAGCCACTAGTCCCACCACGCTTTGTCGCTCTTGCTGCTGCACCTCATCCCGCTCATTGCCCGTCATCCTCTGCTCTGTTGCTCCCCTACGCCAGCAACGATCTCTTGCATCGAGCGTGCCCCCTTTGGCTGCATCTCTTGCCTGACCCTTTTTTCGTGCTCGACGTTCCCCTGCTCTCCCTCTTGATCTCCGCATGCAGCCATGCCCGCCGTTTCGACCGGGTCCTGGAAATTCTGGAGCACCTCTCTTCGGCCACGGTTACTCCCGACTTGCTTCAGCGAGTTCACTCTGTCGCCATCTCTTTTTTCGTCGATCATGCCCAGCTTCACTTGATGGAGCACACCTTGAGCGTCATGCTGTCCCGAGGCTACCCAATTGATTTTGTGACCGGCGATGCCTTCCTTCGTGGAGGCAATCCTGCCCAAATCTGGGGAGCTCCAACGGCCGGCGGAGATTGCCGGTCAAGTATTTTCTTTTAGGAAAAAAAAGAGAAAGAAAAAAAAGATATAATTTAGAATAAATGTGTCACATAAGGTAAAGTTTGAGGCTTTTGGTGTCACAAAATTTTTTTAGGGTAAATGTGTCACACGAGGTAAAGTCTGGGAATTTTAGCATCACAAAAAAAAATTAGGATAAATGTATCACAATTGGTAAATTTTGGAGTTTTTCGTGATATTAACTAAAAAAAAATAAAGGTGATCGGCAATGGGATCCTTACTCTGCTCAATGACGGTGAATAGAGGGCAAGCTTGACAGGTCTTCCGTCACCTCGTACACCTTCGAGCTAGGATCCTTAGCAAAACGACCCAACTCGAGGAAAATAAATAAAACAATACAAGACGACCATGACCTACTGCAGGCTTGATTTGGGGAAAAAGGGGCAATGTTGATGGAGATCGACAGCCAAGACACACACACACACAACACTACCGGAAGGTACCCGCTCATTCTCGGCTCCTCACTCTCAATCTCACTCTCTCTCTCTCTCTCTCCGTTGCCCATCTCCCTTCCGACATCCACTAGATTCCTCTCAATCTCCCCTCTCTCGGAACCTCTCCTAGTGAAAACCTTTAGTCACTAGATACACAGCCATATCATCTATGGGAATTTATTTTACCGTAATATTATAATTTTAAACTATTTTCTTTATGGTCAAATACTTGACCTTAATATGATCAAACCCCTTGAGATCTCTTATTTTATTTTTATTTTTTATAAATAACATTGCGGAGTTATTATCACAATACAATTACATGGGATTGTCCGCAAAATCAAACACGATCAACTTCTTAATGAGGTTCTAGAGCCACTTGAATAGAAACCGAGAAACCCCATAACTCTGGAAGTAGATATCTTATGTAAAGCATCCCTCGGTTTTGTTCGTGATATCCTCATGCCACAGCTATTCTCTTTTTCTTTTTTTTTTCTTGAACACCTCCTTATCGACATCTGTTGTTTGGTCTTCTTCTTATTATCAAATTTTATGGTTCAACTTGCCTACGCTATGTTAATTGCACGTGAAAAACTTGGGTATAAAGTGAAGATCTAGTATACCTTTTTTCTATCTACAAGGTTATAGATTTCTATTGGCGAATGGATGGGCAGGTGGATCTGATTGTCGGGTCTCACGTGGATCTAAATAAAAGATTCACATGATTAACCATTGATATAAATCAAGGTGGACGGATCTAGATCCAAATAAGTTTTTCCCTGATCCTAAGAGGAAAGTCAAATTTGTCAGCGTGACTTTTTTATTCAGATTCCTTTACCACTAATTGTTCCTATATCTCAATTTCACTTTGTTTTATGCTTAATGTCAGTATGGTTTTAAGTAGAACATTTAAAGACGATTTGAGCAGTGCACTGTATTCCAGGACCATTAGCTTCCGAATTACGTATTGTCCATGAAGAATCCGACGAGCCACATTGTTCTTCTCACGAATTTGAACAAAAAAAGAACAACTGGAGAGAAACATTAAAAGGCCTGGATATGCCCCCACCAATACTCGGAGACTGTATTTTTGAAAGTCGATGGGGAACTGTCAACATCGTCTTGCAGCTCTGGTTTTAGTGCAGTTAATTTGCATGCAATTACTTTGTATTAGGTTATGTATGCTACCCAGATGAACGGAGAATCTTCGGATAGAAAGAGAACTGTGCTCCTCCAAGCAAACCATTTTCTTTTTTGAATTTTGATGATTGTTGGCGGGTGAAGCCAAACATTTTATTAAAGATTTTTCTTAATTTTTTTGTGCTTCACTGGTTAAATAAAAATTACGCTATATATATTCAATATAGAGAATTAGTAGTTTTGGTGCCAAAGAAAGAAGAAGAAGAAAAAATAAGTTTATGTTTGTGAGTGTTCTCAATCTCTTTATGCCCTCGTCTTGTGAGAAATTATTATTATATTTCTACTTTGTCAAAATCTACTGTTTTTGTAGAATGTATTTTTGTGGAGACGTAGTCCAAATTTGGATAAGCTTCAATAATAAATTTTCCAGTGCATTTTTCTGATTTTGTTATTTGGTTACTTAATTTTGCCAAAGAGGATTCTTTGCTTATGTTATTTTTCTAGAATCAATGTGCAATCCCTAACAATGAGAATTGACAAAATTTGTCGAGTAAAGCCTGCGTTTGTGAATGTCGCGTGTACTTTGCAGGTGCATGTGCTTTCAAGTGTGCATACTTTTACCATTTTGTGAAAATGCCTATATATGTAATTGGAATGTCACATCACTTGACGTTCTTTGCCATATCTTCATGTCGTATGTAGCGAATTCCACTTCTCTTCTTGTACATCTGTTACCTACATCTGGCGTTTGGTCCTTTTTCGAAAATCCAGTTTCACGCTTAGGGAAAAACTTGGTGTTAATTAACGTAGATATGAGGTAGCTATTTTCTATGGCATATCCTTACCTAACGAATAGTTAATATCCAAGAAAGATTCACAACCTCCTTAGAATAAAAGATTCACTTAATCAACGCTTGAGATAGATCAAGTCCAGTTGATTCAGATCTAGATAAATTTTTCCGTGATCCGAAAATAAAAATAAAAAACCGTGACTTGTTTATGATATTTTGTCGTTCAGATTGGATCTGCATAATAATTTAATGTTTCTTTTGGCAAAAAGATTCCATTACCATTAATTGCCTCTGCATTTGAAATTCACTCATATTTTGTATTTAATGTTGGGATGGTTTTACAAGAAAATTTTAGAAAACGATCTGAGCATCTCACACTGTCCAGGATCATTAGTTGCCTAACCAATTCTTGTCCATAAAGAAGCCCGGTGAGCCGCATTTAATCTACTCACAAAGTCCAACGGAAATAGAACAACTGGAATACCATCGGACCATATGGTTAATTTCTATTTTATGATAGATTAAAATACAAAATACAAAATAGATAACAGAGACGTTGTACTACTTTACCGAGTCACTAATCCCTCACTCCACATTAGTCCCCAATCAATCCAATTCAACTGACAGAATAATAAATGATAACAGAAATCAAATCAAAAGTCAACCACATTCAACACCAAGAATTAACTAAATAAACTCAACCATGAAACGATCATCATCCAATCGTAAATCATAAATCATTCCCAATCAATTGCACAATCAATAATATTAAATAAATAATCACAATAGGACATAATCAATTTTGGGATATTTTCCAAAATACCTAAAAGTCAACCGCCTGAACCTACCAATTAGGGATTTGCTCGGGTCCCTAAGTCAAATCTAAAATCTTCAATTCAACCTCTACAGGCGCCATCACCTTAATCGGCAACCATTTGGTCAATCCTGCAATTTCTGGAATTTAATTCCAAAATATTGCTAATTCCCTAAAATTACACATTTTGCCCCTAATTAAGCAAAAGCTGAGTAATTACTCCTATTTACCGAATTTAACAATCCTTTCTCTTACCACTAATTAGCTACATGCAATAATTCTCAATAGGAAATTAGCAATAATTTGTGAGCGACTACACTATTCGATCACATGAATTTTTAGAAACATTATTTTCTATGACTCTAAAATTATTGTACCTTCATTGAGATATAATATCGATATCCTTTTGAATGATTTAGGTAAAACAATAAAGTGACACCGAGTTATTCTGTAATCCAACTTACTTAATGTCAAATCATATAATCTTACTTCTATATGACATCCCCAGACCCTTAGAATTGTTTATGATGAGTTTAAGTCTAGTCCACAATGCAAAAGAAATTAGTGGAACAGTTTTTATGGGGACACAGTTTAAAATGTAGATTGATACTTTTAAAACTTTACAACACATAGAATCAGGTAAATTGATTATACTAATCATACTTTTCATCATTTTTATAAGAATATAATAATTTTTTTTAGTGATACTATTTTGTTCCGAACTCTAATGCATAGCTAACTGAGAACTATTCTAGCACTACAAAAAAAACTGGTTTTTCACTACGAATTTTGTGATGGGAAAAATGGAAAAAGTCGTCGCTAAAGTGGTTCCATGACGAACTTAGTGACGACACCTTCTTCATCGCTAGTACAGCATCGCTAAAGTTAGTGACGGATAATATGGTAAGTCGTCGCAAATTTGCAACGAGCAACAGCCGTCGATGATATCGTTGCTAATAACACGTTGCAAATCTCGTCACCATTTGTGACGAACAATAGCTGTCACCAAAATCATCGCTTGCTAGCGACGGTGAAATCCCAAAATTTCATCTCTAAATTCCAGTTTTGTGTATTGTCATGTGCATAATTGGCGATGAACAATTTCCATCGCTACTTTTGTGACGACCATATGTACGTCGCCAACATTTGTCATTAGATAACACATCTGATCATATGTTGAACATTTGCGACGACGCATACGTCGTCGCAAATGTTGCAAGAAATTTAGCTAAGTCACAAATATGAATAATCATGGCAAAATTCGTAGCCATATTTGTCGAAAGAATTAAGTAGGCTAGTTAGGGCATACCCTACTATTTGCGACGAATGTATATTTCCGTCGCTAATTAGCCATGTGTTTTGCTTATGTCTGTCACGCATTAGCGACGGACAGCCACTGTCTGTTGCTGTCCATTGCTAATGCATGACACATGTCTTTGTTCCGTCACTAAGTAGCAACAGAGTTACATTAATTCGTCACTGATTAGTTACAAATTTGTTTATATCCATCGCTAATTTGCCACGTATTCAAGTATGGTTGTCACCATTTTATATCAATCGGAGATTTGATTTTGTAGACCCAATTCGGTCTTCAACGAAATTACTGATACGCTGTCCAGGTATTTGATGTTTTGAGGCAAATTATTATGAAGCGGTTATGTTATTACATCTACTGAATAGGACCTACAATGAATCCGATAATTTCTGTAAAAATAGATAACATGAAATGAAAATATACATTGTTGCCTTCAACAGAAAGCCAAACATCAAGCTAAATTGACATCCTGTGCAGCAAGTATTCAACATTAATCTGAAGTGCAGCACAACATCAACAACTGAATGAACAAGTTGGTTTCTACATTTTAACAGAAAGCCAAATTATCATGAAAAAAAAAACTACATGCTAAATTGGAGAATCTGCATCCTCATCTTCCACGTTGCAACCATAACTTCAAGGACCACCATCTTATCCACGCAATATGACTCCGAACTGATCAGATATGATATAGTATAAGTATGTAATTAGCGACATTGATAATCATAGAATATCAATTCATAGAATCATATAATCACTAGCTTCCAATTTGAACATACCATAATACCTTATTAACCGATAGCCAGATGCTATTGGTTGCTAACCTTGATCTTGGCTGCAAAAGGAAAAGCCAAAATCACCATAGAACCACAAAATAATAAACTTTCATATACAATGCAAAAAATTTATAGTTCTTACTCTACTATATTTGTTATTCATTCAATTGATTTCGTCAGCTGGCTCAAGCAAACTGCCAAGTGAAGCACATAAGCAATGCAAAAAAAAACATTCCAAGTCAAATTTTTCGTGTAGCAAGTGTATAATTCATGATCGCCAGCTTAAATTACAACAATATACATACATCATAAACAGGTAAAATATTGTCTCGAACCTCATCGTCGCAGATTATCCGGTGCCGTCATTCCCATCATCATCTTCTGCAGCATCATCATCAAACCTCTCACTGCCATTGTCCTCTTCACCTATGGGGTTAGAAGGACGATCCTCATCGTCCTCGATGTCCAAGTGTCGTAAGATACGTTCCATTTTTCTTTCGAGCTTAACGATTTTTGCCTCCTTTTAAATAAGTAAATCTTTCAACTCTCTCATTTCCTCCGCCATTTGCGCAACATGTTGACCCCTCCTTGAACTAGATGCACCTGAGGATGATGTTGAGCTGACCTTTCTTGCAGCTTCCCTTGACAATGATCCCAACCCAAATACCTTCCCTCTTTTTACCCCACCCGACGCCTCAATCCATAATGCCGTCTGATCAACTTCTTGAGATCCTGACGCACTGACACCATCACTAGATGTCGTTCGGAGAGAGCAAAGTTCATCAAACTTTTCCTACATTAACCATATTAAACGAACATTAACTAATTAACTTCATATAACTTATGTCACGCCCCGCACCCGAGAACATGACAGTCTTGAAGACATCCACATAAGTCGATAAGTTTTCAATAATCCCAGGTGTTATCGACGACCAAATAAATTAACTTCCAATAGATTTAATACACGAAGAAATGCAGCGGAAAATGCTAAATAAACCCCGATCAAAATCCTGAGGTATTTATTACAATAATATCAATAAACTGATCAACTAACTAAATAGGGTTCACAAATTATCAACCTTATTTATTCGTTCAACTAAAAGGATAAATACGGAAAATAATTTCCTCACAATTAAATAAAATCTCCTAATCAAAATTAAATCAACTATGATCATCTCGCTGCGCCTCCAGCTTCACCTGGTCCTCGAGGGGGAGCTGCAATATTAGAACCTGAACCAAATAATTTTAAGATGAGATAAACTCATCGAGTTTGCCCCCTACTTCTTAATTAGGTTGATATTCACTCTAGGGTTCCTACCCGTAAAATTAATTTAATCCTCACTTCTCACAACCCATGATCTGTCTCTGAACCCTTTTGATAGATTGTTCTCCAAGTAATTCGATATAAACATCACAATATCAATTATATTGAGATAATCTAACATCAAATAAATTATAATGAGCACCAAGAATTAAATAAATAAATCACATTATGAAACAATTAATATCCAATTTCAATTGATAAATCAATCTCAACCAATCGATCAATCAAAAGTATTAAATAAACATCCACAACGAAGTCATATACAAAATGAGGTAATTTCTCAAAGTAACCAAAATTGACTGCCTGGACCTACCAATTAGGGATTTACCCGGGTCCCTAAGTCGAATCCCAAGTGTTCGATTCGATCAACTACGGGTGACATCACCTTAATTAGCAGCCACTTAGCCAATCACGCAATAGAGTAATTACTCATAATTATCCGAATATAAATCCCATCCCTCACTAATAATCATTCGGTACCATTACAGCCAATAATTCTCACATCTTTCACTAAATTGTCAAATTTACACTTTTTCCCTTAAAATTCCCAAAATTACATTTTTACCCCTAAAAACCCAAATTAGGCTATAATATGACATAATCAACCTATCTTTCACAATATAATGCGAATATCATATTTTCTACCGCCACTAACTGATGGTTTATCACAACTAAATTAATTAGCAATTAATCTCTCCGCTAATTAAATTTATAAATTACTCATAAGTCCCTAATTGGACCAAACTTAATATCTTTACAATTTTGCACCACCTTAACCAACAATTCACATTTCTAAATATATCAATTTACTAATTAACCCTCCAATTGTACAATTTCACAACTCCACTCCTAAAATTGAATTTACAATATTACCCCTATTTCAATAAGTATTTCTAAACGAGCTCTAATCTCTAATTTAACCAACCACTAAGTCCAATCATCACAATTTAAAGCTACTAGAGCAATTAACAGCCCTAATTAGGAGTTAGGGAGCAAACTCACCTAATTCCAAGCTTTGGCGTCTAGTTAATCGACGACGGTGAGTTTTCCAATGGACTAATTGTGCTGTTCGCGAGTGGGCTGGGCTTTCTAATGGGCTGGACTGGCTAGCCAAGGCCCACCGTGGCTTATCTCAAGCCCACAGGAGCTATTGGGCTTCACAGAAGCTGCAAACAACTTCTGATCGTTTGGTCCAAGCAAAAAGGGAGGCACGGCGAGCTGGCTTCCTCTCCTGTGAGCTGCAACGTGAGCTAAGGGCACAAGTTGAAGACGGCGTGAGCTGGAGGCAGGTTCGTGAGCGGACAACACGAGCTGGTGGCGGCGCGAGCTGACAGAGAAGCTGCGACGGCGTGGACGGCTGGGTCGTGGACGGTTGGCTCGAGCTAAACGAGCTCGACGGCGTGGCGGCTGGATGGGTTGAATCCGCGGCGGACAAGGTTGACCGCGTCGAACCAGAGCAGCTCGTGGCCGGAGAAGATGGTTCACGGCCTGGGCGAGTGGGTGCCTCGGATCAACAACAACCCGAGTCCGTACGAGACCGAAACCGGACGAGGGATTATCCGCGACCGAGCAGTGAACCAAGCTGCTCTGTTCAGGCTTGTGGCTACGGTTTCTGAACTGTGGCTGCGATTCCTTGGCCTATTATTGCTGTTTCTCGTGGCCTGTGGAAACTGGGCGTCGTGGCTGGACGGAATGGGAGACGAGCCGAGGAAGAACCGGGCGACGAAGCACTGTGACCGAAGGAAGCTAGGTCACGTCCGAGTGAATCCCAGGTGAAGACGAGTTCGTGTAAGGTCACGGTCGTCCGTGACTCACGATTTCAGCTAGAGTAGAACAGGGGTTTCGAATTCGCGTTCTCCTTTGACTGAATCGCGTGTGAGACGAGGGAGGCGACGGCTAGGGTTTTCAAGAGGAGTTCGTGCGAGGAAGACGGAATCGGTTGAGGAGAAGTGATCGTGGGACTGCCATGTGGCTTGCCGTTGGATGAAATCGCGAGTTTCTCGCGTCGGCATGGAGATGGTGGCGGCTAGAGTTTCCTCACGTGACAGGGGAAGAAGACGATGAACAGTGATGGAGTGGGTCGGCCAAGCTGCTGTTCGCATGGGCCAAGGGAAAGAAGAGCCAGACTGGGTCGAGAAGGAGAGGAAGAAAGGAAGGCGTGGGATGAGCTTGGCCCATGCGTGAAGAAAATAAAGAAAAATAAGAGATAGAAGGCTTTTTATTACAACACCAAAATTTGGACTGTTACAACTTAGCATAAAATATTGTTAACGTTTAAAATTATGTACATTAGGCTAAAAAAGAGAAAGTTCACCAACCTTAACAGCTCGAGCTCGATCGCTAGTCCATGTCTTATCTTTTTTTTGGAACATCCATTCAAATGTTTGAATGGCTGTCGGTTCTCTCCCAATTCCTTGGCCTACAAAATATAAAAATTAATGAAAATTAATCGAAGTACCTTAACTTATAATACAAACAAATAAACTTACCAATCTTTTTTTGTGCTCCCCGATGTTTATTGATCCACCAGCATATGTGGCTAAGCCTTCAGTAGAACATGAGGCTTGATTTAGTTTATTCCGTTCACTAGCCTGCTTATGCTTGTCAGTTCCCCAAGTTGTCATCATTTCCGTCCAATTTTCACTTGCAATATAGTATGGCTTGGCTTGTTTTTGCTTCACTTTATTCATCACATTCCTCATGTGATCATCAGCTTTCTTATTAAAAATTCTTCTAACTTCATTGTCGACTGATCCATCCCATCAAAAATGTTGCTTCAATAGATCAAAAAAATCAATTTAGTGTGGTGGTCGAATGTACATACACATAATGTATGTGATCATGTACATTTGAGCTATATATATTGTATATTATATATTATATATATATACTAGAGAAATACAAAAAAAACGCAAAAATACCAAAAAAACACAAGTATAAAGGATTTTGTATGAATTTTTACATCCTTAAGAGTAATAGACATGCAAAATAAAATATAACATAGTGCATAACATTCTCATTCAAACACAACAATACTAAGTATGCTCCAATTGAAACCCACATGTGTCCTCACATGTCGCCTCAGTGCCACTGTTCACACCTCAAATTTCCCTTAAAGAAAAATCAATAAAAAGGAGTAAATAAATTAAATAACTAAAAAGAACAATGAAATTCAAAATCATAAAAAAATCATAAAAAAAATCAGTCAATAAAAAATGAAAATAAAAAAGTGTTAATAAAAAAATTTAAAAAATAGAAAATGGACTTGGGCCCGTTCAATCTTGCTTGTTGACACCTAATTTTTGTCGATCTGGTAATTCAATTTTTTATTTATTTTTTAATAAAAATTTCATTAAATAGAAATAATAAATTTATGTTATTTTCTTTTATTTTCTAAAAAAATCAATTAAAAAAAAAGAAGAAAGAAAGAAAGAAGAGGTGATCGGGCCGGAGCAACCCAGCCCGCACGTCCTTTTCCTCCTCTTCCCCGGCCCATCACACCTCAGCCCACGACTTCCCTTTTCTCCCGCCCGGTCAGCTCGGTGGTCAGAGAGATTTCCTACTGACTCCTGGGGATCCTGTGAGATAAGGCAGCAGAGAAGCAACGGCAGAAAGATCTGCCACACGCCATTAACAGGGGGAGGAGTTCTTTGAAAAAAGGAAGGAGAGATGGACAGAGAGAGACAGAGAAGGAGGGGGTGTCGTTCAAAAAAAAAAAGAAGAAGGAAGAACAAGGGGAAGCTTCGCGTGAGGAGGAGGCGAGCAAGAGCGAGACAAAAAAAAAACAAAGAGAAAGCGTTAAAAAAAAGAGAAGCAAAAAGAAAAAGAGAAGGGGATGTTTTCAGTGGAGGCAAGAACGAAAGAAAAAAAAGGAACCAGAGATGAAAGCACGAAGAATAAAAGAAAGGGTTAATACCACCAAAAACCCCAAACTTTGCCCCTTGTGACACATTTACCCTAAACTTTTTTTTGTGACACGAAAAATTCCGAACTTTACCTCCCGTGACACATTTACCCCAAACTGTATATTTTTTTTCTTTTTCTATTCTTTTTTTTCTTTTTCAACAAAAATAGTTGGCCGGCGAGCTCTGGTGGCCGGCGGAGCTCGCCGGCCACTGCCAGAGGGCGGCGAAGCCCTCGCCGGCAGCCGGCCAGGGTTCACCGCCCTCTGGCCGACGAGGGTGAGGCCGGCGACGGCCTCCCTAGCCCCTACCGGCCTCGCCCGCTGTAGGTGAGGCCCGGGCGAGGCAGCCCTTGCCCAGATCTAGGCGAGGCAGGCCTCGCCGGCTGATGGCAAGGCCGACGGCGGCCTCCCCAGCCCCCGCCAGCCTCGCCCACTGTAGGCGAGGCCCGGGCGAGGCAGGCGTCGCCCGCCGCAGCCGCCGGCCTCGCCTATAGCCGGCAAGGTTTTGGGCAGGGCTGCCTCCCCCGACGGTCTGGGGAGGCAGCCCCGCCCAAATCGGAGCGAGGTAGCATCGCCCTCGCCGGCCAGAGGGCGGTGAACCCTGGCCGACCGCCGGCGAGGGCTTCGCCGCCCTCTGGCAGTGGCCGGCGAGCTCCGCTGGCCGCCGAAGCTCGCCGGCCAATTATCTTTTTTTTTTAAATACAAAAAATAATCATTTTGGGGTAAATATGTCACAAAATATAAAGTTTGGGGTTTTTTATGTCACAAAAAAAAGTTTAGGGTAAATGTGTCACGGGAGGTAATGTTTGGGATTTTTCGTGTCACAAAAAATAGTTTAGGGTAAATGTGTCACAATGGGTAAAGTTTGGGGTTTTTGGTGGTATTAACCCAAAAAAATAAGAATTCTAATATGATTAGAATTCATTCACATGATGATCATTTGATTTTCACGTAAGATAGGAAAAATCTGTATATCATATGAAAGCTATATGTGTCTATGTTTTATATGTAATGTTCCTTAAATTTTCAATTTGTAATATGGACTATAAACTTTTGGTACATATTCAAACTACCCTTTAATATATATGAAAGTTGTTCAATGTTGTCTTTCCATTAATTTAAGTTTAAAGACCGCATTGAACATTTTCATGTAGTTTATGGACCAATTTGAACATATATAAAAAAAACTTATGAATCATACTACACATTAATTTAATGTTTGTGGATCATATTACCCATTTAATCGAAATTTATGAATAATTTGTGTCATATTTCCTATTGACTAACTACTTGTTTTGCATGTACATTATTAGCAAGTCACTAACATGTTTTTTGCCAACATTTATTTGTGCTTGAAAGATTATCAATTGTATTAACAGGGTTTTAAGTTACAAATTACTTGCTTTTTTTTATAGAAATTACTGACTCTTATTTGAGTTGAATGTTGACGTTGATTGTTTTAAAAATATAAATTGTTCCAATAGTTTACCACAATCTATTTACATAACTGACTAATGTATTAAAGTCATCAAATATAATTCGAAATTACCAACTTTTTTTAGTTCATCTACCAACATTTTTAGATTGTTGCAAAGGTTCCAACTGTCTCAGTAGTTTATCATAATTGTTTGTGGAACTTAAATGTGTTAACTGATGATGAAATGTCCCTAGTCACGTCTAGTTAATGTGAAATCTTCAACTTTCAAAAACCTATTAAAACTTGCTCTCCTCTTTTTAATTGTTAAAAGTCAATGACTAGATTTTAGCTTTCATTTAATAATTTGACAGTTCCAAACTTGTTACGGGGAAGTGTGAACATAGTTTTGACCTTGGAAACTGATAGGACACGTGGCAACCCACCAACCAACATGGTTGACGTTTCTTGACGTAATTTAATTGTTCCCGGTCTGGTTCTTGACAAATTCAAGCCAACTCCGTCCGCCAGCTAACTAGTCTTCCGCTGTTCTTTAAACAAATGAAGCCTCCACTGGCCGGCTTGTCCGAACACTCCATCGAAGAAGCAGAACGGGTCCTGGTATGGCGAAGCTTTCATTTGTCGCTCCTTCTTTGTTCACCAACTCGCACCTTCTCTCTCCTTTGTCCTCTTCATCTGCAAGGAAAAGTTTCGAGCCTTTCCGCAGTCTCTCACTCAACAGCATATCATCCTCATGGGAAATGAAGAAATTGAGGGATGCATTCCATTTTCTCCCTCTTCGGTTCATCGGTGGAAGTACGACGTGTTCGTGAGCTTCAGAGGCGTGGACATAAGGAATGCCGTCGCAGCCCACCTCTTCCCCGCTCTGAAGCAGGCGGGGTTCCGCTACTTCGAGGACAAAGACAAAGTGGAGACCGGGATTTTCATTGATCCCAAGCGGCTCGACGCGATCCGCCATTCCAGGGTTTCTCTCGTCGTGTTCACCACCAACTACACGGACTCGCGGTGCTGCTTGGACGAGCTGGTGGAGATACTGGAGTGCAACAGGCTCAGAGATCATCATGGTCACGTGGTTCTGCCTATTTTCTATGATGTTGAGCCAAGCGACGTCCGAAAACAGAGCGGGCGATTTGGGGATGGTTTTGGAAGGTGTTTGGCCACCCAGATGGACGATTTGCTGGTGCAGAAGTGGAGGGATTCACTTATAGAAGCTGGGAATTTATCGGGACTTCATTTAGCTCATGATGCTAACGGGTAATGCACTATCTTCCTAGAGAGCATTCTGTTCTTAGTCGTATTCTTAGTTTTGGTCACCGCAAAAGCTCTTAGGCTCTGTTCGATTTAGGTGTGAGTATCTTGTATAGATTTTAATATGAAGGTCTGTATCTATCTGTGCTTGTAGGACAACACGTCAAAGGGTGTAATAGGTAAACAACTGCGCTTTTATTGGTTGAGCATTTAGTTTCTTCAGTTGGTCTTTTATATGACAATTGAGAACTACAAACCGAATTACAGGCCTCTTTAGCTGACATCCTCCGCAAACTCTCTGCTTGTGTCCGAGCACTAAACATCAACTGATATAGCGTTGCCCAATCTGAATAAATAGATTCATCTGTCATCATATAATTACTAGATTCACTACCGATATATCACTTATCTTTCTTCTCCACTAGTTGCTTGGCACGCATAGAATGTATTGTCTATATTTTCCTTTTTTTCAGTTTATTTAGCTCGGTAATCAGTTCCCGTGTGACAATCTTTTCAATATGGCCATAATTTTTACAAGAGTGAGATTGTGTTTATCTAAAAAACCAACAATCTTTTAGTCCGTTTTCTTGCAAATACTGCATAAATATTGTTCTTTTGGAGAGTTTTCTCCTTCTCTTTATTTTTTAGGAACTGCTTCAACCATTTTTAGATTTGTGAGATCATAAGTTTATTTTAGAGCAAAAGACACTTTCAACTGACGATTCACATCACACCATCTGTATTTTTTCATACGCCTCTAGAGAGCCAATTAATTCACTCACTGATAAGTTTTTTAAATTCTTAGATTCTTTGATAGAGGTGACAATAGAATTATATTTCCTGATAATTGTTGCCAACATTTTTTCTACCATCCTTTGATCAGTGATATCATCTATAGGCCCTCATTTGATTTGCTGGTTCTTGTAATCTAGCACAAAAGTGTTGGATGGTCTCATGATCTTCCATTTAAGCATTTTGGAATCGCCTTCTAAGAGATTGAAGTCTAACGGTGCGTCCCTTGCTTTGAAACTATTCTCATAGTACATCTCATGCCTTTTTTGCAGTCTTTGCTCCATTGATTCTCCGAAATATCATTTCCAAGAATGCTTGCTAGATTATACAGGCCTTGCATCTCTGTCGGAACAGTTGCACCTTCTCTCGGAGTCGCATATCCTTTCTCAATGGTGTCCAGTAAATCTAAGCCATCAATTATGGACAATTTGTTAACCACTAATCTTAAGTGCAGAAAGAGTGTTTCTAGGATTTGATGCTATTTATGTTGCAGATCTTCATACTCAATACAATGTGAGACAGATACTATTTGCTATGTCTTCTCAGCTTTTATCATTCTAAAGATTCTCCATCACCGGGAGAGGCGAGGATCAGTGCATCAGAATCATTGCTCCCCCCAAAATCCCACTACCCCCCTCCAAAAAACAAAGTACATGTATCATTGATTGAAGGGCAAGTAGTCATAAAACCTCCTTCCTTTGTTGCCTGCTTTAATAGTAAAAAAAAGTAGCTTCCGAGTGAATAACTGAATATGATCTCAACTCTATGAATTATGATTCCGGAGTAAATGTTCTTAGTGGAGAGTATTCAACACACTTGAAGAAGATAGTATCCAAGGTTAGAATGCCAATGATAGTCCTCGTCACCTTCTAGATAATTGTAAGTTAGGGAAGAATGTAGGAAACTCTAGATCAATAATTTAACAAAGCTATACTACTGTTTGAAGTGAGTTCATGTGTTTCTTGTTTATATGCTGGCCTCTCCATGCAGTAGTTAGTCATGTTTGAACTAGTTCTTTCCATGCAACTACAGGGATCAATCGGATTTCATTGAGCAAATTGTAGGACATCTCTTCAAGATTATTCCCAGAACTAGCTCCCCCTATGCTATTGGAGTAGATTCTTTTGTAGACGATGTGATATCATTGCTGCAAATTGGGTCAGCGTATGATGTCCGTGTGGTTGGAATATGGGGAATGAAAGGAATTGGTAAGACAACAGTGGCCAAAGTCATCTGTGATCGCCTTTTCAGGGACTTTGAAGGTGTCAGCTTACTTGAAAATGTCGGAGATGCAAAAGAAGGTACTCTTCCACTTCTTCAGAAAAGACTTCTCCATGATGTTCTGCAGGTACAAGGTCTAGAAATGGATGATCTTGACAGCAATGTCAATGAGATAAAAGATCAACTCTGTCGAAAAAGGATCCTTCTAGTTCTTGATGGCATCACTAACAAGGACCAAATTGAGTATTTTGGCGCTGAAGATCGAGAATGGTTCCACTATGGGAGTAGAATTTTGATAACTGCAAGAGAAGAATGGCTTTTGGAAGATCTCAAAGTAGATGACAAGTACATGCTTCCCGGATTAGGTTCTAAAGAATCGCTCCAGCTCATGTGTCACCATGCCTTCTGCAAAGACCATCCTATAGAAGGGTATGAAGAGTTGTCCAAGAGTCTTGTCCATTATGCAGGCGGTCTGCCAATAGTTCTTAAGAGATTTGGTTCCTTTCTTTCTAGGAGGAAAAATCAGTGGCTAGAGATATTGACGAAGTTGGTAACACATCCTCATCTTTATTCAATCAGAATACCTCTATATACATTCTCCTCTCTTCATCGCTCAGTAGGGCCATTTGGAGGGCATGGGGGAAGCTCTTTTGATGATCAAACATACAGTGACATAAGAAAAATAACGATCGTTGAAAGATCAATGATCAAGTCCATTACTATTGACTATGATCATAATGGGTGTTTAGTGCGCTCGCCAAGACATGGTGGATCTATTGACTATGATCAGAACGGGTGTTTGGTTAGCTCCCCAAGATATGGTGGAGTTTTGGAAGGCGAAACATGGGAGGTAAGTCCATTATTACAGTCACGCTTTGTTGATTTGCAATATTTACGTCTAGTTATGCTATTCTTTATGAAGATATCAGCTACTGTTCGTTTATGGAGGGAAGGTTTAGAAAAAGTAGGGTCACTGAGTCAAAAAAGATGAACTTGCTTGAAGCAAATCAACTAGGTACTTCCCCGGTAATGAATTAGCTCCTGATATATTGATGGTCCTGTCGTCTTTGCTATGATTTGTCTTTAGTGTCATCTACTTTTCTGATGTCACAATTAATCAGACATTGCTTCAGCACTTGTCATTGTCAATATAGAGCGTCAAGAATGCCATGTGCTAATGGAGCAAAGCAGTAGGGGCTCGGGATGGATTTGAATAGTATTGATACGAGGACATAAAACACTCCAGGTACGGCCTTCAGACATTTACATAATCCTAAAAACGTGACACTTCCGTGTTGTTGCCAAGGTTCGGTTTTGAGTGGTCGAGGATTGATCACCCGTGCAATCTATTTAGCCATTGCATTGTCCCAATACAACTTATCAACCCGAGTGTTCTATTTATGCTGCTTTTCAAGTTGGGGGATCGGGTTTAAATATGTTTGTTCTTCTAATTTTGCAGATTAAACTCGATTATCCTCGAGAGTACTTGACTTGAGTTTCTGGTTATGTTGGAGATCTCTTCGGGCTTACTGTTGTTCGCTCCCTGGCATTTCGGAGCAATGTAAGAACTTTTGGGCCAATTGGTGTGGAAGACGGGAAGTACTTTTCTTTTCCGTGGACCGGTAGAAAAATCGTTGGGTTTGGCGGGAGATCTGGACTCTATCTTGATTTACTTGGAGCACATTTTGAGCCTTGACATGCTAAGCTCTACCTTTACGTGCAATCCTGCGGTCGATGTTTGAGTTTAGACGTAAATGTAAGCTATCACCGACATTCTCAGGTGTCGATAAGTCGGTTTGATGTATTCTCCAAGAACGAAGTGTGTAAAAGCATTTAGGTAGGGAATCACTTCCTCATCAATTAGTCGCACCATTACCATTACACTACCATGTTATATTTTTAGTGGAATGTCATAACTTACATGGCACATGTGACGAGATAATGTTCATGAATTATATGCTCTAATTATAATTTACCAGCGTTTATTGCCATAGCTTATCAAGGTGTTAAAGTAAGCGAATTTAATTATGAAATTACTAACCCTTTGAGTTCCTGTTCGAATATTTATAAGATCATTTTTCAATAGTTTGCCGATATTTACCACCGCCCGCAGCAATTGCGTTAGCTTCGGGCTCTCTTCCCCTCATGAAGGGTAGGAGTTCGAACTCCAGCATTGTCGTTAGGGATTCTTAAGCGTGACGTAGTGGTGGTGAGTCCTGCGCTAGCGTCACCCCGGATTTACCTCTCTAGCTGTCGGTTGTGCAGAGGGTTCCCGGGTTATCAACAAAAATAGTTTGCCGGTATTTAATTATGGAACTTGTCAACTTTTGAAATGGAAGGTCACTAATCAGTATACAAACGTTATTTTATCTTCTTTTTACATAACGAATACTGCTAATTAATGTGTTATATGGAAACTTGTTCTTTCTTCTCTTTGTATGAAAAGTTGACGGCTACATTGAAGAGTTACCATTTTCAAATAATTTTAGAGTTTCAAACTTACTGCCACCAAGTTGGAACTCACATCTAAAATTAAAGTAACTAGTCGATGTGGGAATTTACTTAGTTTGCGACTTACCAAGTTATATATAAATTAACATGTTTAAGAAAAAGGGAAAATACCACAAAAAAATTCCTAAACTATACTCTATATGACATATTTATTCAAAACATTTTTTGTCATAAAAAATCTTCAACTTATGCTTGTATGACACATTCATCACAAACTTTTGTTTGTGACATAAAAAGCCTTAAATTTATATCCTCATGATATATTTATCTCAGATCTTTTTCTTCTTTTCTTTTCTTTTTCATGGGCGAGGGGGGTTTCATCTGCGATCGCGAAGGGCTAGGCAAGGGCTTCACGGCCCTCACCCAGTGGCCGATGAGCTTCGACGGCCCTCACCGGCCAAAGTGGGTGGAAAAAAACTAAAATAAATAGAATTCTAGGCTAATATGTAATGAGGATATGAATTCAAGATTTTTGGTGTCATAAAAAAAATTTTAGGACAAATGTGTCACACGAGCAGAAATTCAAGATTTTTGGTGACAAAAAAAAGTTTGAAGCAAACGTGTCACATAAGCATAAGTTCAAAGTTTTGATGATATAAATGTTTTTTGGGTAAATATGTCACATGGGATAAAGTTTAGGATTTTTGGTGGTATTTTTAAAAAATTGATAATTGGTTAATGAAATTTGCTTTGAAGAGTTACTAATGGAGAAAAGCGAAGAGATCATGAAGACACGTTTTCGATTAAAAGAAGAAGAAGAAGAAGAAAGTAGTATTTTCATTCATAGGCAAGGAGAAAGGCGCGTTCAAATTGAGTTTGATGTTTCATTTTTCAGAAGGGAGGGACAGAAAACGGACATGTGAATGACTTATGATCAAGCAAGCTAGTTGGAGATAATCCGGCCAAAACTATAAAAAAAAGGAAAAAAAGAAAAATGCTAGCTGTAGAAAGATACTTACCCTATGGCATCACATCAATTTGGTTGCTTTGTGCTTCCTTCGCATATCGTATTGATAGACACATATGTATTCTGTTTAAAAAGATCTAAGTTGATTAGCACCTTTGTATCCAGTCAAGGATATACTTTTGAGAGCTTGATTTTTATTTTTGGTGTTAGGTTGCCGCACTAGTACTAGATTATATATTCTTCTTTTAAGGGAGGTCCGTGGGTGAAAGAGCTTGATCACCATGAAGACCTTAGGATGGTACAATGAGTGGTATCTCAATTGGTGGAATGACAACCCCCTAAATGGCACCGTAATAGATCCTTAAGGTACCCTTAGACTTGCCATTACTTTTTGAACTAGCCTTGGTCCTATATAGAGAGGCTAGATAGACCCTCTCCAAACCCATTCTTTTGTTTAGTATGTACATGGGTTTTGTTCTTCTTATAGGTTTATGCGTAAAATGCCAGCCTCAATTTATGAATAAGAAGTTCTTTTGTATCCCGAATTGGTCAGGGTATTGTTTAGTTTACTTATACCACATGCTTATCTGTTGTGGTTATTTGGGTTGACGACGAGTCCTAGGACATCATGGATTGTCAATCATGGAAAACTTCGGGGATTGCCGCGTGCTCAGGCCAAGGGCATGACAGCATTTTAGAGGGAAGTTTTCTTTCCTTTTTTTTTTTTTGAGTAAGTGCTGTAGAAATCCTAAAACTTATTGCTAAGTGTAATAGGGTTCTACAACGTTTAAAAAGTGCAAAATTCTAAATCTAGTTAAATTAGTGTAATCTCAATAGTTTCGTTCATTTAGGCTAAGGAAATATGCTAAAGTTTCTTCTTCTTCTTTTACTTCCTTAAGACACTGGGCACCCACAAAGTGCCACGTTAGAAAGGAACTTGAAAATTTAGAAACAAAACGGTCAAAAGATGAAAACATTCAGAAAAAGAAAAAGAAAAGGAGGATCACAGAGTCTTTTGGAATGACAAAGTTGAAAACTGCCCAACTTATAATCGAAAAACACATAATTATCTTTTGAAATAACAAAAGCATCTAAATGCCTTTAATAGGAAATGATCCAAATAAAAAAAAACTGAACACTTCCTGTTGATACCTAAATTTTGATCTGCATATAGTTTTAAGAGCATTTTTGCATATAGAACGGGTTCGATATTTTGTCCGGGTTCGATATTTTGTCTAAGTTCGTTGTCTTTTTATTCGATAAAATTGAAAATGTCGTAATCGCGAAGAGATTTTCGATCACAAGTGAATATTTGCATGGAATCTGTGAGCCTAAAACATATTCGGTCGAAGAAAGGAGAAGGGGTAGATAAAGAGGAAAGTTTAGACCAAATATTTGTTTATCCAACTAAGGCGTCCAAGGAGGAAAGATTTTGGGAAAAGAGGGAAAGAAGTAATCTCAGTCAAATTTTCTAAGATTTGACTGAGATATTTCTCTACCCACTATAAAGGTGGGATCGTACGCCTGCAAGGAGAGGACTTTTGGGGGAGACTTTTTCTTAGCAAAAAGAAAAAAAAAATTAAGGGACATACAGTGGAGAGCTTTATTCGGCAAAAACAAACACGCACAGAGAGAAGGAGAGACCGAGAGAAGGAGAGACCGAGAGAAAGAGGGAGAGAGGGAGAGCAGGCGAGAGAGACAGAGAGTGAGAGAGAGGAGTTCGGGCCAGGCGGTTCGTCCACAACCCGGCGACTCATCCACGACGGCTTGAACATCCTTGTTCCGGCGACTCATCCGCAGTTTTTCCCTTTGATTTTGTTTCTCGCGGTGAAGTTCGGATCAAGGTGGGTGGTGATATTTTTGGTTGGTTCCCAAGTTTCTGCAGTGATGATTGCGGTTTTCTCTTGGTTTTTGATGCATTTAGGGTCTAGATCTCCCATTATTTCGATCTAGCCACCGAGTTCTTTCGTTCACCTCACTTATTAGATGGTTTGTTTGAATGAGTTTACTTTGATTGTGATTTGATCTACGTGATTTTTGTGGTTCGTGGGTACGAGATCTTGATAGCCGCGAGTCTCTGGAAAATTCGTTTGTCTTTGGTCTCGCCTCAACGCCGTCCGCCGCGGCTCCACCGCGAGCAAGAGGTGGCTGAGTTTTCTTTGCAGGTCCCTGCAAATAGATGGAGCAATCACACGTGGGGAAGAACAGTGAAAGTTAAATGGGCTGTAGGTGAATGAGAGGCCTGGTCGTTCGCAGGCCTGCGCACGAGGAGAAGAAGCCAAGCCGGGCCGAGAGAGCAAGCCCACGAGCAAAAGGAAAAAAGAGAGGAAAGAAACTGGATTGGGCCCCCGCGAGCCCAGTCCAGTTTCTTTGCTTCTTCGCGGGCCCCTCCCAAGGACATGCTCGGGTCAGGCCTGAGCCCGACCCGGCTCGGCGCCTGACCCGTTTCTTTTTATTATTATTATTTTAATTTCGTTTTTTATAATATTTAAAAAAAATAAAAAATAAAAATATTTTTCTGCAATAAAGGTTCTTCCATCATGCTTGATTTGCTCATTCCTTTCATGCATTTTTTTAATTTAATTTGCTTATTTTTTAAGATGATATGCATTATTAATTGTGATTTCGTTTCCTTTTTCATAATATGCATTGGTTGATAGTCCGATCTCATGCTTGAGATACGACTCGCGACCGCACGAAAGTCAGCTGATCCGATCTCATGTCTGAGATACGGTCCGTTGATTTCATGTTTTTTTTTTTGATAACCGAGATGTTCAGGCCAGCTTGCGCGCACCTCGACTAGCACAGCAACCAACCGCCATGACCCCCCCACTTAAATCACAGGCGCTTTTCTGGGGAATCGAACCTAAGACCTTAACGAAGCCCGAGTTCGCCCTAACCAGTTGGGCTACCCATAAGTAGGTGATTTCATGTTTTTTCTTATACATAAAATACAAAAAAATTACATTCCATGTTTAGATTGCATATTAGATAAAATTACATACTATATTTAGATTAGATTCACATTAGGTAGTATTATATTACATGATTATATTGCATAGTAGATATTATCGCATGTTTTAGCATGAATCTTTGCATCTTGTTTGCATTATTAGGTTTTCCTTAACATTTGGATTAGGTATGTCAAATCTCATGTCATTTAGGAATTGCACAAAAATTCACATTATGGTAGAATATCACATTTAGAAACTTAGAAATAATGTTAGATTAGGTTTCCATATTTTATTAGTTTATTTAATTTCGAATTTTCATTTAATAAATAAAAAAATGCCTAAAAATACCTTTTTACATGTCATTACTTTAGTTAAATAGCATGTCACGTAGGCTAGGTTAATTTAGGATTTGCATATTTCAAAGCATGTTAGGTCAGGTCACATTTAGAGTTAGATTTTTCATGCATCATGTATTAAAATAGTCTTTGCATTTTAGAATATTATCCTTAGTTAAGACAAGATTTTAGTTTAAATTAAGGATTAACGTAGTTTAGTTCCTAACTTAGATTAAATGTTATTTAACAATAGATAATTAGTTTCATTAAATAAATTGTGAAATTCATAAAAGTTGCATTTAGAATTGCATTAAAATAGTTACATATATGATCAATTTTCCATTACATGCATTACATACACATAGAAAACCCCAAAAAAGGATCTTTTTGTTGATTTGCTTCATTAGATCATATTTGTTCATTGTTTTATTTTATTAAGCATTTGCTTTAATCCGCGTGATCACTATGCATGTTAAGGAATAAAGATAAAGTCAATTCAAGCTGCCTGAAAACTATTTTTGAAATAAAAGAAATTGGTTGTCAAATCCCCGAATTCAAAATCTCTAGTTCGTAGGGATAAAGTACTACTCCTAGTATTTTACATGGGTTTCTAATCGACCCACCATAAATAGATTAGTGACGACTCCCTTTGAAATTGATTTTACATGTTTAAAAAATGAAACATAATTCGCGAATTTGTATGAGTTTAGGAGAGCTTGAGCTATGCTAGACTTAGCAATTCGTTAGCCTAACCCTAGGTGGTGCACATTCGGAGAGGTCGCAACACTTCCCATAGTTATGATAGAGAAATAACCAAAACACAACATGATCCCTAGCCCAATGCAGAAGATCTACCAAAACAGACAGAGAATTTCATAACATTAAAATTTGGTTTCCAAGCTCAAAGAAATTCAAGCAACCATGGCCAAGCTCAACAAAGCTTCAGCTATTATGGCCATGAGCTCGAAGAAGCTCGAGCGGTCACGTTTGTGCTAGTCGAAGCTCAATCAGCCTCGGGCATGCGTTTAGAGAAGTGCGGAAGCTGGAGCTGCCATGACCGAGTTGAAACTTGAGCAACTTAAAGAAGCTTGAGTGACTAGGGCAAGCACGATGAAGCTTGAAAGGTGACACAAGCTTGAATTTTAGAACTTGATTACACTAAATTGACAAGTTCGAAATTTGATTGCATTTTTCAAAAGTTTTAAGACAAAATTATACTTTCTTGACAGGTATTAGAACTTTTAATATATTCATCTTTTTCAATTTTATACATTGTACAAAGGTCGATAATATCTTTTATGTGAGACGGACTCCATGAGAGCAACCACAGTACGGTAAGTTTTTGGTCAATTAATATGTTTCATGCAAGATGGATTCCATCTGAGTAAACTAGTATGACATTTATTTATTTTTGAATGCCAAATGAAGCGAATCATCAAAGCGTGCCAGAGAACCCTAATGATGTAACGCCCCGGCGTTACCCACAGTATGGATATTGTCCGCTTTGGGCCCACTGGCCCTCACGGTTTTGTTCTCCTCGGTCCATCCGAGAAAACGCGTCCACACTGTTAAGGGACCCACAGCTTTATAAGCTGGCCCAGGACTCCCCCCTAGGCGATGTGGGACAGGGATATCACAATATCCCCCCCTCAATGGCACAGCGTCCCCGCTGTGCCCTCATCAGCACCAGCGAGCGCCCCACTGTGGCCCCACACGCGGTCGGGAGTCGGCTCTGATACCATTTGTAACGCCCCGGCGTTACCCACAGTATGGATATTGTCCGCTTTGGGCCCACTGGCCCTCACGGTTTTGTTCTCCTCGGTCCATCCGAGAAAACGGATACCACTTGTAACGCCCCGGCGTTACCCACAGTATGGATATTGTCCGCTTTGGGCCCACTAGCCCTCACGGTTTTGTTCTCCTCGGTCCATCCGAGAAAACACGTCCACACTGTTAAGGGACCCACAGCTTTATAAGCTGGCCCAAGACTCCCCCCTAGGCAATATGGGACAGGGATATCACAATATCCCCCCCTCAATGGCACAGCGTCCCCGATCACCCGAGCTTCCTCAGCCACCGCCGCCGCCTGTGAAGCATTCCTCAGCCTTCTTTGGATGTTCTTTGGTGATTGCCGTCTCCGATTCTTCGTGGGTAGCCTCCACGAGTCACAGATTTTCAGATCTATTCGAGTTGAGACCTGCGAACCGAGACCCATCTTTTCTCGCCGTCATCGCACCGATCGCCGTTCGCTGTCCTCCACGCCGCCGACGTCATCCTCAACTCATTCTGTTGCCTCGCCTTCATCAGCATTGCTCTCAACTCGTGACAACTAAACCAACCGCCGAAATCTCCAGCTCGTGTCTGACTCCCTTGAACGTGGACGCCGGTTTTTCTTCAGCTTGTCCAACCGTCGACGCCCTCTTGCAGCTCGCCTAGCCGTCGCGCCGTCGCCGTGCCTCCCTTCAGCTCACGCCGCGGCTAGGTGGATGAGAAACCCACAGCTCACTGTGCTTTCTCCCAGCTCACAGAAACAACGAACAGAAGCTTGAAACTGTGTGTGTATCTGTGGGCCGAGCTTCCGTGGGCCGAGTAGGCCATAGTGGGCCTTGGTCCAACTAGTACAGCTCAACCAGAAAGCTTGGGCCACTCATCAGCAGTCCGATTAACATTGGACCCTCGCCGGAATTTCGCCGGAGGAGCCGTCGTCGCCGTTTAATTGGATAAAAAGCTTGGAATTAGGTGAGTTTGCTCCCTAACTCCTAATTAGGGATGTTAATTGCCCTAGTAGTTGTAATTTGATGTGATTAATCTTGTTTGATAGTTAATTTGAATGTTGTTTGATAGTTAAATTAGAATGTAGGGCCTAATTGGAGGAAATTATTGAAATAGGGACATATCCGATAGAGTTGCTGCATCGGGGTCACGTTTTGTCCCAAATAGAGATGACAGAAGGTCAGGGAAGAGGCCCATGACTGGAAATAAGTATCCGATACCGCCCAGTAGGAGGAATTTCAAACGACCTACACCTCCGCCAGCCAACAGGTGCTATAATTGTGGCAGGTATCATAGACCTGGTGCTTGTCCTCGCACTACCGGAGCTTGTTATGGATGTGGCCAACTTGGCCATCAGTAGAGAGATTGTCCGCGTCGCCCAGCTGGGACACAACCACTACACCGTATGGGACCGCCAGCTAGAAACATCGCTCAGGGCAACACGGAGCGACCACCAGCTCAAGGGAGAGTATATGCTGTGAACCGTGCGGAGGCTCAGAACGCGGGTGGAGTTATCACAGGTACTGTCTCCCTTCACCAGCATGCAGCTTATGCTTTGTTTGATACTAGAGCCACTCATTCGTTTGTAGCTGCCCAATTTGCTAAGTTAGCCGAAATGAAATTGGAGCCATTAGGTACAATCCTTAGTGTGACCACCCTTATGAAAGATAGGATATTATCAGTTGAGGGGTGTAAGGGGTGTGAAATAGTAATTAGTGGTGTGAAAGGGGTTATTGATTTGGCTGTTCTGGGTATGCATGATTTTGATGTAATTATTGGGATGGATTGGTTGCGAGAACAAAGAGCCACGGTGGACTGTTATAATCAGATGATTCAGTTCCAGCCGTTGGACCACCCTAGTTATGAATTCTTGGGAAGTAGAGGAGGCCCTTCAGTACCATTGATCTCATCTCTCGAGGCAGTGAAGCTACTCGAGGATGGATGCCAAAGTTTCTTGGCCACGGTAGTAGATATGTCAGTCGAAGGACCGACAATTGATGAAATCGCCGTAGTGCGTGAGTTTGTGGATGTGTTTCCTAAGGAACTACCAGGATTACCCCCGGAGAGGGAAATTGAGTTCGTGATCGAACTAGCTCCTGGTACGGAACCTATTTCCAAACCTCCCTATCGGATGTCATTGTCAGAGTTGAAGGAGCTGAAAGTCCAGATGCAGGAATTGCTGGACAAGGGATTCATTCGCCCTAGTGCATCACCATGGGGTGCACCAGTGTTATTCGTGAAGAAGAAAGATGGGTCAATGCGGTTGTGCATTGATTATAGGCAATTGAACCAGGTGACGATTAAGAACAAGTATCCCCTACCGAGGATTGATGACTTGTTTGACCAGTTGCAAGGAGCCTCGGTATTCTCTAAGATCGATCTGAGGACTGGCTATCACCAGTGAGGATTAGAAAGGAGGATGTCCCGAAGACTGCATTTCGTACGCGGTATGGTCATTATGAGTTCACGGTGATGCCGTTTGGGTTGACAAACGCCCCTGCTGCTTTTATGGATATGATGAATCGAACTTTCAAGGAGTATCTGGACCAGTTTGTCATAGTCTTCATTGACGACATCCTGGTGTACTCGAAGAGTTCAGAGGAGCATGAACAACACTTGAGGATTGTACTGACGACTCTTCGACAACACGCATTGTACGCCAAGTTCAGCAAGTGTGAATTCTGGTTAGGTCGTGTAGCTTTCTTGGGCCATGTGATCTCAGGCGAAGGAATTTCAGTGGACCCAGCTAAGATTGAAGCAGTGTCGGACTGGCCAAGGCCTACAACGGTGACTGAGGTTAGGAGTTTCTTAGGCTTGGCCGGATACTACCGACGTTTCGTGGAGAAGTTCTCGAGTATAGCAGCACCATTAACTAACCTTCTGAAGAAGGAAACTAAGTTTGAATGGACAGATAGGTGTGAGAAAAGCTTCCAGGAGCTGAAGAGGAGATTGACCACTGCACCAATATTGACGATTCCACCAGGTCCAGGTGGTTATGAAATTTATAGCGATGCATCTTATCAAGGATTGGGGTGTGTTTTGATGCAGCATGGACGAGTTGTGGCATATGCATCGAGGCAGTTGAGGCCTCACGAAAAGAATTATCCGACACATGATCTAGAATTGGCTGCAATCATCTTCGCTCTCAAGATCTGGAGACATTACTTATGTGGAGAGAAGTTCCCGATTTACACGGATCATCAGAGTCTTAAGTACTTGTTTTCTCAGAAGGAGTTGAACATGAGACAACGTCGCTGGATGGAGTTGCTGAAGGACTACGACTGCGATATATTGTACCATCCAGGAAAGGCCAATAGGGTAGCTGACGCCCTTAGTCGTAAATCGTCGATAGCGCACTTGATGGCGAAGGAGTGGCATCTTCTAGAAGAGGCGAGAGACTTTGACTTTAAGTTCGAGGTAAGTCATCTCGCGTGTTTAATGGCCACCTTACAAATAGAACCGCAGATTCAGACAAGAATTAAGTCTTTACAGCCATTGGACCCAACTCTTCGGAAGATTATCCAGGGAAGTGAGGATCAGAGGAAACCGGACTTCCAGATCTCCGAAGATGGGATATTAAAGTTCAGAGGAAGGCTATGTGTCCCTGATGATGCTGCACTTAAGGAAGATTTGTTGGCGGAAGCTCACAGGAGCAACTACAGCATTCATCTTGGAAGTACTAAGATGTATCAGAATTTGAAGCCACATTATTGGTGGAATGGCATGAAACTTGATGTGGCGAGACATGTGGCTAAGTGTCTGACATGTCAACAAGTGAAGGCGCAACACTGCAAACCAGGAGGCTTATTGAGGCCATTAGAGATTCCAGAATGGAAGTGGGAACACATCACGATGGATTTCGTGACAGGTTTACCTAGAACTCAGCGAGGTCACGACGCAATATGGGTCATAGTGGATAGACTGACCAAGTCTGCACACTTCATCGCGGTACGTAAAGATTTTTCCTTGGACCGATTGGCTGAGTTGTATGTTCGACATATTGTTAAACTCCATGGAGTACCAGTGACGATCACATCTGATCGTGATCCGAGGTTCACAGCCGTATTCTGGAAGAGCTTACAGACTGCTTTAGGAACGAAGTTGCAGTACAGTACTGCTTACCATCCACAGACAGATGGACAGTCTGAAAGGACCATTCAGACTCTGGAAGACATGCTGAGAGCATGTGTCTTAGACTTCAAGGGTAGCTGGGAGGATCAGTTACATTTGGTGGAGTTTGCATACAATAATAGCTTCCAACAGAGCATTGGAATGGCTCCTTATGAGGCTTTATATGGTCGTGCCTGTCGAACTCCAGTTTGTTGGGAGGAGGTTGGAGAACGAAAAATCACAGGTCCAGAATTAGTGCAGCAATCAGTTGAAGCAGTCAAGGTCATCAGGGATAGGATGAAGACAGCGCAGAGCCGCCAGAAGAGCTATGCTGATAAGAGACGAAGGCCTTTGGAATTTCAAGAGGGTGATCATGTGTTCTTGAAGGTGTCACCTAAGAGAGGATTGTCACGCTTTGGCAAGAAAGGCAAGTTGAGCCCTAGATATGTGGGACCATTTGAAGTTTTGGAAAGGATTGGAGCTGCAGCCTACCGTCTAGCCTTACCACCGAATTTGGCTCATATTCATAATGTTTTCCATGTTTCGATGCTGAGAAAGTATGAGCCTGACCCCTCGCATGTACTGAGCTTCGAGGAAATAGAAGTCGATGATCGAGTGTCGTATGAGGAGAGACCGATCAGAATTGAAGATCGCAGAGAACATCGCTTGAGGAATAAAGTGATTTCCTTAGTCAAGGTAGTTTGGCAGCATCACGACACGGAAGGTGCGACCTGGGAAAGTGAAGAAGTTATGAGGACCCAATACCCTTATCTATTCGAGGAGACTAGTAATGTAAATTTCGAGGACGAAATGTCCTAAGGGGGGAAGAATTGGAACAGCCTAAATTTTCTATAATAAATTTTCTTTCTCTTTCCTACTTTATTCTTCCATATTTCCCCTTTTTGTTCTCTGCGCATGGGCCTGTGCCCACCCGGCGTCCTTCCTCCACGCGTGGGACCAGCCTGGCCCACCTCCTTCTTTCTTCTTCCTGTTCATCTTCTTCCTCCTGCGCCGCACGACCTGCAGGAAACCCTAAATTGTGATATCCCTGTCCCACATCGCCTAGGGGGAGTCCTGGGCCAGCTTATATGGCTGTGGGTTCCTTAACAGTATGGACGCGTTTTCTCGGATGGACCGAGGAGAACAAAACCGTGAGGGCCAGTGGGCCCAAAGCGGACAATATCCATACTGTGGGTAACACCGGGGCGTTACAAATGAAGTATCATCTTGTTCTTGACCCTAGAAGTATGATGTAAGAATAGTAGTCTTTAGAAATTATCGGGTCTAGTTTGGGCGGGGATGCAGTATTTTCTAAGGCCACTATAATCTATCATCTTTTATATGAATCGATGTGACGGTTAAATGAGATAAATGCTTGTTAATTCTGCAGGTTCACTTGGATTACCCTTGTGAGTTGTTGACCTCTGTATCGTTATATCATACAAAAATGTTCAGTTGTTCAGTCACTCACGTTCGAAAGCAATATAAGAAGGCATGGACCCCTTGGCGAGGAAGAAGGAAGCTTCTTTTGATGTGCTTTGACATGCAGGAAGATAATTGGATCCACGGAAGGTCAGGTGTCCAGCTTCATGCGCTAGGAGTATACTTTGAATCAATTTCTGATCTTCGTCTCTTGAAATCCATTGGGCCATTTGGAGGTCAAAGTGGCAGTCCTTGGGATGATGGAGTAGCACGGTTGCGAGAGAAATAATCGTAAAAGCTGGACTAGCTGTTAATCCATTAGTGTTGAGTAAAGAATGGTTCTGTGGGTCAGAGCCATAAACATCGTGAATGTTTCTGTACACGCCAGGTGTGTCCTTCAGATTGTGTAGTTGCTAAGGTTTCAGTTTTAAGTGGTCGAGGATTGATCAGCCGCGTCATCTATTTAGCTATTACATTGTCTAACAAGATACAATTTATCAAGCCGACCGTTCTGTTTATGCTACTTATCAGGACGAGGGTTTTGGACAAAATGTGCTTGTGCCTCTAATTTTGGCAGATTAAACTCGATTACCCTCGGGAGTACTTTGATTTCATTTTCTGGTCATTATGGATCTTTTAGCGGGCATATTGTCGTTTGCTCCCTCACATTTCATAGCAATAAAAGAACTTATGAGCCATTCATTTGGTATGGAGATCGGCAATTACTTTTATAATCCATCAATCTATAAGAGATTGTTGGGATTCATGGGAGGTCTGGATTATGGCTCGCTTCACTTGGAACACATTTTGAGCCTTGACATGCTAAGCTTGCGCTATGCAGTCAATCTTTGAGTTTACATATGTATCATTGCTGACATCTTCAGTAATTCAGGTGTGTGTGAGTAGATCGGTCTAATCTATCGTTTAAGAAGAAAGTGTGTTAAAGCAGTCATTTTAGTGAATCAAATCTTGATAAACTAACCATGTAACTTGGGTATGGAACCAATCGATAGGAAGAAAGTTTTAATAGAAAAAAAAGATTTGTCTAGAAAATCCGCCATAAATCGGACACTTCTTGAGTTTTGTATTTTAAAACGTTGGATAAGCAGGAGTGAATCAGCATCTATGGACTTTCTGCAGATTGATTTTGGTCGGCAGGACAAAATGTAGTTTTTCTCTTTGGGCGTAGCTGCTCCAGCAATGAGTTCTTTTTCCTGACAAAGAGCACTAACAAGGAGTCGCCCAAGACATACTCTATGCAACCTCAACGGCGTCAGCGTGTTTGTTTCGTCACCAATTAATGATTTAGAGAATATATTCATGAATACTATTATTTTAAAAATTAGTCGACGGAATTCATTATCAGTAAACAATTTATGTCTAAATAGTTTCATTGATGATAAAAAAATTTCGTTAATTCATTTTTGTAGGCGACATTCTCGACCAATATAAGGAAAAATATTTTTTAAATCATTAATTTTTCATAAAATAAAGACATGATAGTTGTTATTTTTCTAATTTCGTCTAATATATATTCACGTGATGTTAAAGTATGCAAGATAACCTACCATTTTTCAAATCATGCATCATCATCTTATTTTTCAGATCATGATTTTTTCATATAATAAGAACATGCGAGTTGTTGTTTTTCTAATTTCGTCTAATACATATTCATGTGATGTTGAAGTATGCAAAATAACCTACCATTTTCCAAATCTTGCATCATCGTCTTAATCAACAAGAGAATGAATCATACGCTACACGCAGTCATTGTCATCTATCATTTTTTGCTTCTCGACTTGTGGTATTGATATTTCTTGACACGTATACATAATGTACGATGACAATATTTGGGGTGTGGAAAGCACCTGCGACGGATATCAAAGCCAATCAAATGCACAGACCGCATTACAATAATTATTTTCCCAATTTAGTCGTATAGGCTGTGTAATGCTATGACGCCAACCGTATAAATCATGTAGCTCGATTATTATTTCGCAAGCGCTGCTTGCTGTTTCCTGTCCGATTCTCGTAGCGTTTCGAGAAGTTCAACGCTATCATTAGGCTGGCCGCCCTTACATCAGCTGGATTGGGAAGTTTCATCACGAACAGCGTTGGACGCCGCCTCACCTGTCACGTCTTAGCTGCCTTCAGACGCGTCTCTGTCACGCTTTTTTAGCTTTGACTTGACGAATGCAACCTAAATTGTCGTCGTGCGAGCAAGTTGGATATTCGGTCCTTTGAACCAAACGAGGGCCTCTCCGCAACTTGTTTGAACATTCAATTGAATAAGCAGTTTGTTCTGATGGCGGCGCTTTCATTCATCCTCTTTTCTCATTTGCAACATGCGCCTCCACTTTTTGGCAGCCTCTCACTTAAGCGCATACTATGCTGATGGGAAAAGAGACCGAGCAACGCATTTCGTCTTCTGCTTCAATCCATCAATGGAAGTGTGACATGTTCGTGAGCTTAAGAGGAGTGGACATAAGGAAAACCTTCGCGGTCCACCTCCATGTGCTAAAGTAGGCGGGGATTTGCTATTTCAGGAATAATTGTTGGGAAATTCCTTAAGATGTTTTGAAAATGACAAAATAAAATAAAAGGTATTAATGTACTTAATGGTTAAGTAACTAGGTAAAAAAATGCAGAAGCAGTTATATAAATGATATTCAAATATGAACATATAAAGATTATGAGTTTTCTATCAATGATGAGCAAGACTTGGGCGTATATAAATTGGGGGTGCCTAAATAGAAAGTGAATAATATGAAGGTACCATAGACAAGTAAACAACGAGGTACAATTATAATTGTCAATATTTTTGAATGACCGTAAGATAGAAATTGAAGTTTGACATATTACACAGAGAAGTTCTGAACTCAAATTGTAATCCTCTTTTGATTCATAGTAAAATTCAGTCAATGAGCTATCAACGTGAGAGAGTAAGCATAAACTTGAGCTAAGTCGAACCACTATAAACCTTGTGTTCATCTTCTTTTCCCTGAACTCATTCAAATCATTTATAGTGTTTTTGTTTGCATCCGAATTCATCATCTCATCATTTTTTTGACTTAGTTCCAAAAGAATATTTTCTTGCTGAATTCTGCGATAAATTATTTTTACATTTATTCACCCATTCTAGGTGTTAATACTAGCACTATGACAAAGGAGTGAAAAGAAAGGAGCGGAGAGGGAGAGAAGAAAGAGGAAAGGAAAGAGAGAGAGGGTTGGCACATGGGGGAAAGGGAGAGGAGAGAGAGAGTGGTCTGCAGAAAGGAGGGAAGAGGAAGGAGGAGAGAAAAAATGAGATGTCACAGGCGTGACAATTGCGGAGCCCCAGTTTTAGTGCTGTCTATTTCATGAAGAAATTTTTTATTTAGTTCTGCATTTTACTAAGTTGAACGGACAATCTTCGTTCGTACTGCCACTAGAAGGCGAGAGAGAGAGATTTGCTCCTGCCATTCAATCTTATTTTCTTTTACAGATGTCAGGGGGATGTTGAACTGCTGTCAAACAAATCCAAGTTGCAGACTCCACATTCCCTTGAAGCAACCATGAACATGTCTCTAATAACTTGGTCAACGAAATGCATCCCACCAATGGCAAAATTATTGTATGGCAAGGAAACGTGCACGTTCGAACTGAGTTTAATTTTTCACTTTTCAGAAGGGAGGAACGAAAAAAAAAAAACGTAAAACAGACATGTGAACGACTTGTAATCAAGCAAGCTAGTTGGAGATAAGCTGGCCAAAAATGCTAGTTGTAGAAAGATGTTTACCCTATGTCATCACGTCAATTTGGTTGATTCGTGCTTCCTTCGCATGTCCTATTGAAATGCACATATCGGGTTCCCTTTTAACAGATCCAAATTGATTATATATCTAAATTGAGATAATTTATTTAACAAAATCATAAATTTATTATACTATTGTTAATTCAGTTAAAATAAAAAATAAAAGATTAAAAATCAAAATGTTATTAAAAATCTTCAACATCAACAATTTTTATGAAAATTGGTTAAATAGACTCAATTATAACAACATGAAAATGCGCAGAAGCCAATTGTCATATTCAAAGAGTTTAAGACCGATTTAACAAAAATACAATTAATTTGAGCTTCTTTGGATAATTTTCCCATCTAAGTCGCTAATTAAGTGAAAAGCAAGCATTTGTCTCACTTATTAGACTACTCATCACTCCTACATTAAATAATATAAAGTGAAAAAAATGGGGACATAATTGAAATTAATCACATCCTTAAACCTGTCCACTCCCTTCACTTCAAAAAATACCTATCATTTCTTTAATGTCCATTTTCGCACGTGTGGTGCTTGCCTCTACTCTAATATAACGGAGAAGAAAAAGGGCTCGTTATAAAAGAAAAATTATTCTAAAGTGATTTGGCATTTCGTAAGATGAAGTTACATTAAATAAAATAAATGTTCATTATTATTTTTTTTTAAAAGAAACAATAATTTATGTTCAACTTGATCTCAATGTCGGAATAGGCACTATTTCCTCGAAGGCATCATGAAGGAGTCTTTACCTAAAGTCTTCTAAACCAAGTGCACATATGGCCTCCCGAAAAAAGTTTCCACACCACATATCAACAAGACAGAAAAACCATGTCTTCTTCTTCTTCTTCTTCTTCTCATCAATGGAAACACGACGTGTTCGTGAGTTTCAGAGGGAAGGATGTGAGGAACAACTTCATATCGCACCTCTTCCGCGGGATGAACCTGGCGGGGATTGAATACTTCAGCGACGAAGACAGAGAGGACACTGGGAAGGAGATCAGCGACAAGCTCTTGAGTGCGATCGGCCATGCCAAGTTTGCCCTCGTCGTGTTCTCCCCGAACTATGCCGACTCCAAGTGGTGTTTGAACGAGCTGGTTGAGATCCTTAAGTGCAATGGGCTGCACAAGAATCACGGCCACGTGGTTGTTGTCATATTTCTGGGCGTGGACGCAAACGATGTTTCCAAGTTGACGAGCGGAAGCGAATTCGCGCGAGGTTTCGACAGGTTGTGTAGGAAGGAGAGTGACGATGAGCAGAAACAAGTATGGAGGGATGCTCTAACGAGGGCTAAGCATTTGTCGGGTTACCACTGGGAGAACCACGCCCATGGGTACGTACCTGTGATTCAAACTTCATGTGAAAAGCTTTAGTTAAAGCCAGCTATGATTTTTTTTTCTTTTCTGATGTTAATTCTTCTTTGGTTTGCCTGCCTTTGAGATGGAGTTTGGGTAGAGTCGGGCAGAATCGGTTTTCTTGAGGGAATGGGAACAAGTAGAGGTCTCTTTCGGCTTTCCTGAAAATCCTTGTTGCCATATTTTGAAAATCATTACGTGTTAATTTTAACACTTCAAGATTTCTGATGTAAGGTACAAGCAGTTTTAAAAACGATAACCCAAAGCAGTTTCAAGATTTCTCTCACTTGGCTCTCTCTCTCTCTCTCTGTTCTGTGGTCCCTCACCACCGATTCTGATCAACGCTGCCCCACCACTGAACCTAGCTGAACCCTCTGTCCATCTCTCTCTCTCACCCTCGATCCTTCATGCGTCCCCCTCTTCTCGACCATGGCCAGGATCGAGATCTTAGTCCAACTCAACACATCGGAGTTGAGCTCGACGCCGGGGGAGCCTGTCTCGCGGCTCAGCTGGATTGGTGGGTGGCCATGGCTGGGCGGACATCGGGAGGGGAGGGGCTGACCAGCGCGTGGGTAGACGGGATTTTGGACAAGTGGGTTTTTGTTGCCAGTGGATTTGAAATGGTGGAGAGGGCGAAATCGAAAGCAAAATGACTGTTTGTAAGTAGGCCCACATTCTAGATGCGACTTGGGATGCTAATCGTAGGTTCAAACTTCAATGTACAGATTAACATGAGGCCGAAAGGTGAAAATGTTTTTTTAATATGTTTTCTGTAGAATAGCGAGAAAGCCGGCCATCGATTTCAATCGGACGGTTGAGGTACATGAAGTCACCCTGCCGTACAAGGGCAGGTGATCCATTTCTGGGAATTGGGCAACAAAAATGAAAACTATAAACTAAGATAAATTAAAATAAGATAGATGGGTTAACGATTTTTCTTCCGTTGAAAGGTCCTTGTGAGCTTTCACACCTTTTTGGGCCAAATTTTGGGGTTTCACAGCTATTGACATGACCACATGATAGAAATCTTTATATTTTGCTCTACTTATGGACTTAGTCAGAAATGGGTTGTTTCTTCGTATACGACCCCATACAAGAGGATCGAGACACACTATAAGAAACACCTCGGCTGCCGTAGGGTGAGGTTACTATCAAAAGTAGAGCTTAGTTAATCACCATTTCTTTGTTATGTGTACCAATATTTAGTCAAGCTCGATTTGTTCTATCGAAAATTTCAAATACCTACATAATAGAAATTTCAGTCCAATCTTTGTCTTTCTAATGCATATTGCTCATATAATTTTGGAACTAACATTTAACATCAGCAATGAAGCGAAGCTCACTGAAATAATAATCAAGTATCTTGCCGAGGAGATTCGTCGAACAAGGTCTCTCTACTATGTGAAAAATGCAATTGGAGTAGCTCATTTGGCAAACGATGTTATCCTCTTGCTAAGAAAAGGTGGAGAGGAGGATGTGCGCATGATAGGCATATGTGGTACGGAAGGAATAGGTAAGACAACAGTGGCCGGAGTTGCTTGTGACGGCATTCTTGATGCCTTCGAGTGTTTTGTTTCTCTTGAAAAAATTGGAGAAGCGAATCGGAGTGATCTTCTCGGCCTGCAGAAGAAGTTACTCCAAAATCTCATGAAGGTGAAAGGACTGAAGATGTACGACGACATTCACACCAATATCAATGAGATAAAGGCTAGCATGTGTCGTAAAAAGATACTTCTTGTCCTTGAAGATGTAACTAAGAAAGAACAAATGGACTATTTTGGGGCCGGAGAACGAGAGATGTTTCACCCCGGGAGTAGAATCTTGATCACGACAAGCGATCCAAATCTGCTGAAAGTTCTCAAGGTAGATGACAAGTACATTGTCAAAGGATTGAGTCAAAACGAAGCGCTTCAACTCTTTCGTCAACATGCCTTCAAGAGAGAACCTCAAGAAGGTTATGAGGAGCTGTCTAAAAGTTTAGTTCATTATGCAGGAGGTCATCCGTTGACCCTTAAAAGATTAGGTTCCTACCTTAGCGATGTGTCAAAAGATCAATGGCATAAACTTTTGGACAAGTTGGCGAGAAGCCCCTATCTCGATTGTGTCGATGGAGTTTATGGGTCACCCTCTCTCTCGTTGAAATCCACTGTGAGTTATGGAGGTCAAGGTGGCGGTACTTATGATGATGGAACATATACTGGCGTAAGGCAAATTAGTGTCCTAGTTATGTCGGTTATTGATTCCATCACCATCGACTACGATCAAGACGGGTGTTTGATACGTTCTTTCAGACACGGCGGACATCCTGATGGTAAAATTTTTACGGTCAGTATCCTGTTATTCTAAAAAGTTCCATTGGGTAATACATTTTTTTTACAAATTATCATGGTTAAGAAATCATATGCTTAAATACTACACATCGTCAGCATATGACACAAGGGAGTAATAACCCATCACATGATTAAATAAACTCTCAAACAGTCCACCTAGGTGGAAGAATAGATCAAAAGAATGGAAAAAAGTATAAATTTAGGTTGCATATGCATATATAGAAGCACTTTCTTAATCTTGAAAGAGATGGTGACACTGATAAACAATAAAATTCTTGCGCTCATGACAGGTCAGATTAAATTATCCAGATGAATACCTGACTTCAATATCTGGCCATATAAGAGACTACCAAGCTCCTATTGTTATTCAATCTCTCAAGTTCCATACCAATAGGAAGCCATATGGTTATGGACCATTTGGCTTTGAAAAAGGGCAGCCTTTTCATATTCCAGAAGTTGATGGCGGAAGAATCATTGGGTTTCATGGAAAATGTGGCAGTCATCTTGATTCAATTGGAGCGCACTTTGGGCCAATTTCTCATGTATATCCTTTCCAAGCTTTTGGACCATGTGGGGGTGATAAAGGCGAGGACATTTGGGATGATGGGAGATATACAGATGTGAGGGAAATCCTGGTAGGTTTCGATTCAGCAATCACTTTTATCTCCGTTATATACGACAAGTATGGACGTCGAGTTGGTCCCTTCACACATGGCACGAGTGGCGGAGGCAAAACATATAGGGTAAGTTATTATCTCTCTCTCTCCCCCTCTTAAGTTTTGGGATTGCATAGCTGAGTTCCGCTCATACAAGCTATCGAGAAATAGTTAGAACCAAAAAGGGTTAAAAGGAAAATCAGAGGAAATGAGACATCACAAAACCAAGAAGAGAACATAATAATCGTCCTTCAGTCTCATCTCTTGAATTTGTTCCTTGCTTTCCTCACCCTCCTCTCTAATTTTGATTTCCCCCCTCGTCAGATTAAGCTTGACTATCCAAGTGAGTACTTGACTTCCATCTCGGGCTACATCGGAGAAGTTTCCGGAGTCACCATTCTTCAATCGTTAACAGTCCATACTAATGTCAAGTGCTATCTACCATTTGGATCCGCAGAAGGAAGGCATTTTTCATTTCCATATACCGGCGGCAAGATTATTGGGTTTCATGGGAGGTGTGACGGTCCTCGTCTTGAGTCCATTGGAGCTTATTATGAGCCGATTCCCCATACATATCCCATTAAGGTTTTAGGGCCTTTTGGAGGTATAGGTGGAGATTCGTGGGATGATGGCCAATATATGCACATAAGGAAAATTGTCATTCGGTATGGATTGGTCATTGAATCTATTGCTTTCGATTACGTCGATGCCAATGGTTCCATACGATCAACTAGGCATGGTGGAAATGGCGAGGTGAATACCTCCGAGGTTGTTTCTAGACTCTTCCTTTTTCTCTTTCTCGTGTCCTACTTGAATGCCATAAGCTAATCATTTTCGCTTACTATAACATAGGTCGGTTAAGAAATTTGGAACCCACTCTTAATGCTTCCGAAATGCACTTGAAAAGCTCACGTGAAGATTGGCATGATTGTTAGAAAACCAATTGGAAAAACTAATAAATTCACTCTATTAAGGTTAGCAAAGTAAACCTACCCATAAACAAAAAAAAAAAAAATTACTTTTCCATTTCTAGATTGAAATGTATTAGAAACATAACTTACAGGAATCTTAGCATGTTAAACTTATTTTATAGATGAAAATTATATTTAAATAAAAATAGTCAATTTATTTTGCTCATCAAATGATGCAACATAGAGTCACTCATGTTGAATATGTGTTTTTGTGGCCTATTTGCAGGTAAAATTGGTAATACCGGATGAGTACATTACTTCTTTTTCTGGATATATCAATTCAAATAGAAGTCACAGTCAAATCAACTCTCTCACATTTCGAACCAACAAAAGGCTCTGGGGACCGATTGGGAAAGAAGAAGGGAAGTACTTTTCCTTGCCACCAGAAGTAGGGAAAATTGTTGGATTTTTTGGGAGGAGTGGTGCTTTACTTGATTCTATTGGAGCACACATTGAGCTCTACTCGAACAAGCTGTATCCCTTCAAATCAGTGGGGTTATTTGGTGGTTCAGGTGGTTCGTCTTGGGATGATGGCAACCACCATGCTAGTGTGAGGAAAATAGTGATTGTATTCGAACCAAGCAGAGAACCGATCATCGAGTCTATCACATTTCAATACGAAGAGGATGATAAAGATCTATGGCTATCTGAAAGACATGGTGGCACAGCTCGAGGCGAGATCCATGTAGTAAGTCCTCGTACATATTCCTCATAAAAATTCTGCACGCATTACTGATCATGAGTTTGATATAGTCGTGCCCCACTAATATGTGCAGATTGATCTGTGTGATTCGAATGAATATCTAACTGCAATATCAGGGTACATAAGAAGTTCTAGTTCTTGTCCCACCGTCATTCGCTCGCTCACCTTTCGAAGTAACAAACGGATAATGGGACCATTTGGAGATGAAAAGGGAGTCTACTTCTCATCGCCTACAACGGGTGGCAAAATAACTGGATTTTATGGAAGGAGTGGCGACCATCTTGATGCAATCGGAGCATATTTTGAGCCAATCTCTCATCTTTATCCGATCAAATCAATTGGACCATTTGGAGGCCTAGGTGGGAATGTATGGGATGATGGTAAATTTAGTGGTGTGAAAGAGATTCGGATCATGCACGACGATATCATCCATTACATTTTCTTTTGGTATGACAAGAATGGCGAACCGGTTTGCTCAGGTGCACATGGTGCTGATCCCAGAAATGGCAAAGCCAAAGTCAAAACAGTTAGTTTTTTCCTCCACTTTTCTCACTAAGGACACTATCAGTTGTTTATTCATATGTTTGACTGATTGGTGACGATCAAGACTGTTTCGAGCTTTTCGAGAATATCTTAGTTACTGGTCCCTTATATGGGTTTAGCGCAAGTCCCATATGAAGTCGAATAGTTTTATATGAAAGCTGTGTATCTTCTCTGTTTCATAATCTTGTCAAATTTATCACTTCGATTCTACCAAGCCAAACTTTATGAAAGAGAGATTGTGTGCAGGTTCATTTGGATTACCCACGAGAGTACTTAACATCAATTTCTGGTTACAAGCGAGAGAATTATGAACCCATCATTGTTCACTCCCTCACATTTCACAGCAATAAAGGAAGCTATGGTCCCTTTGGCAAGGAAGTGGGAAGGTACTTTGGGTATCCATCAACCGGCAGCAAAATTATCGGCTTTTATGGAAGATCCAGTTCAAATCTTAATTCTATCGGAGTATATGCGGAGCCGATATCACACTTGTACCCCTTCAAATCGGTCAGACCGATCGGAGGTCAAGGGGGAGCTCCTTGGGATGATGGAGTACACACTGATGTGAGAGGAATTGAGATTGTGGTCGGATCTGTAATTGACTCCATAAGGGTTGAATATGATTATAATGGTTCGTCGGTTCAATGCTCTCAACATGGTGGAGGAGATCATGGAAACAGACATAAGGTGAGCTCCTCGACTGACATCTAGAGCTAGAGGAGTTATTAATTGACATCATTCTAGGAGTTTTGTGACGTTGGATACGATCAATGAAGCATTGAAGTTAATTAATCATGGGGTTCCCCAAGGCTGGGTAGACATTTTGTGTCCTGATTGTTGGGGTCATCAGGGACCTTTCTTTAAGTGCGCTTTTCTAAATAAGGAGTCTTACTTATTTGATCTTAGCTAATTTCCAACCAAAAAGGTACAAACATAAATCTATTAAGTCTTCGAGATAATTAATAAATTGCTGAACTTAATTTCAAGTGGGAACTTTTTCTAGTAGTTCGTTTTTCATTGTCACTTTAGTTAACCTACCCCTGCCAAATCTCTAAATCTACATCGCCAATTCTTATGTATATTTTGGTACTACATAAATGTGTGTATATATATATATACATAGAGATTTTTTTTTTTGGAAATACATGTTTATTGTATGTTCCAAAATAATTGTTTATAATGAGGTTTTGAAAGAGTTCAACAATGTAGGGATATCCATCTCATATTGATTCATATTTAAAAAATAGTAAAGTGATAGATCGACCTAATATGTCGTCAATAATCGAGGGCTAGATACTATTTAATTTACACTTGAGGAATAATAAAAATATTAAATGATCAATCTCATACTCAATCCATATTTGAAAAACATATAATATCAGAAGAATGGCAAAAATTCCATCATTGCAAAGATAAACGAATGTAATAAAATGAATGTGTATATTTCAATGATAGTATAACAAAATGCATTACATGTGATGATTGTTACGATTGAAAAATTGTAGGATAATTTTAGAAGATTTGCATTGCGGAGAGTGCAAGAAGTAGAATCAAATAAACATGTCACTCATTCAACGATTAATGTCTGAAAAGTTCTTTGCATTTGTAATGAACCTAATGAAATCTTTAAAAAAAATGTGTTCAGCAATTAATGTCTGAAAAGTTCTTTGCATTGGTAATGAACCTAATGAAATCTTTAAAAAAATGTGTTGTAGAATTATGAGAGAAATATTAAAGTGGTCAGGAGATTTTGTTGTCCGAGCTAAAATTCTAATGATAAGTAAAAGCAGAAAAGTAAAAGTCAGGAAAAAAGAAAAGGTATGACCACCAAAATGCATCTACAGTAAAATAGTTAGCGAATCACCGCATATTTCAGTAGTGTTCGTGGCAAGTGAAAATTTAAAAAACGAGTTTGAATTGGCTAATTGTGCAGGTCAAGCTAGATTATCCCAAGGAGCGTTTCATTTCCATATCAGGTCACATAAGAGAAAGCGGAGCCGATCCACCCACCGTGATCCAATCTCTGAAAATACATACCACTAGATGCACTTACGGACCATTCGGTGAGGAAAAGGGCAAGAAATTTTGTATACCATCAGATGCAAATGGTGGTAGGATCATTGGGTTTTATGGACGGTCTGGATCACATCTCGATTCAATTGGAGCACGTTTGGAACCGTATAAGTAGGCCAAGTTATAGCACATCGTATTATGGATTGTCGCTTCAATGGGATTTGTGTAAAATAATCATAAGTAGTTTCTTTGCCCTGCCTAGTTGCAGGGCAGGTGATCCATTTCCCTGTTCGAAGTGTTCTTTTCTTGGCTGGTAAAACTGGAGGTGCTTTCCGCTTGGGCCATGTACTCTTGCACAATCCTTCTTTCACTTTTAAAAGAGAATCCCCATGTTTTCATTTGCAGATGAAATTTTGAAAGAAAATCTCTGATCTTCTTAGTGTTCAGTGCCAAAAGAAAGTGATTTTTTTTTTGGTTGGTTCTTGAGTTGACGGCTAGCTCACCAAATACGTTTGTTATGGTCTACCGACTCAATTGAAAAACATGACATTGCAATTTTTCTTAAACAAACTGGAAACTTATTATCATTTTTATTTCAATGAAGACAAAATTAAAAATAGTTGGAGATGTTTTACTGCCAACATAATGTAAAAATAGTTCATGTCTACTCCACTTTGGCTTAAAAGTAGGTGTGGCAATAAACGATAAGAGAGGCAAATAAGGAGCCATGCAAAATTTTAGAAGATCATTGTCGACTATTTTAAATACTTAGACTATTAGATGAAAGAGTAATTTAATATTTAAATATTTTAACAAATAAATTGAGAGATCCCTCCAACGATTTTATAGAATTGATGGCAACACATTAAATCATATTTGTATGGATGGCTTTAGTCACAACTAAAGAAACTTAACTTATTTTCTCTCCATTCCTTTCTAGCTTCGCTCATCCACCCCGCCATGTTTCGTCATGGCCCTAGCCACCTTTACCTCGCAATTCATACATGATACATACTTAGTTGGAGGAACATCGTTGAGGAAACACATGGCCCAAATTGGTTTTCCTAATGCCAAATAGATATTCAGTGTTTAACTTCCGGTCTTTAACTTACTTTTCTTACGAAAGAAATGCGCCTCGATAATCAATGGCTCCGTTTTCCTTCACTTAACTATTGCATCAAACTTAATCAATTGATGTTTGCTCATCCTAATGTTATGTAAGCCAAGAGAGTATTTCGATATGTTAAATTTGACCCCTTATTTAGCATTGAAATCCAAAATGATTTGTTTTTAGTAATTTTTGCACGACAAAGTAGCCAAATGTTTATTTATTTATAGTTTGTTTGAATTCCAATCGTTTTAGTTTGAATGGTAGAAAAATGTCACATCAGGAAGGATGGAATTTCTAATTTCTAAAGGCGTAACACAAGCATGGCCGACTGCTGCCACCATCACCTCTACCCGGATCTCCCAACGTCATTATCTCACGGTTGAGGAAGGGGTTTTACTCCCCTTTTAATATTGGTAAATATTTATGGAGGGTGCAAATGGGACTGTAGTTAGTGCAGTTACCACTGAATCCATTTCTCATTAAGGCACCAGCGACATCTATTATGCCCATCATTACTGCAAGAAATGCGCCTCGATAATCAATGGCTATGTTTTCCTTCACTTAATTATTGCATCGAACTTAATCAATTGATGTTCGCTCATCCTAACGTTATGTAAGCCAGGAGAGTATTTCGATATGTTAAATTTGACCCCTTATTTAGCATTGAAATCCAAAATGATTTGTTTTTAGTAATTTTTGCACGATAGAGTGGCCAAATGTTTATTTATTTATAGTTTGTTTGAATTCCAATCGTTTTAGTTTGAATGGTAGAAAAATGTCACATCAGGAAGGAAGGAATTTCTAATTTCTAAAGGCGTAACACAAGCGTGACTGACTGCTGCCACCATCACCTCTACCCGGATCTCCCAACTTCATTATCTCACAGTTGAGGAAGGGGTTTTACTCCCCTTTTAATATTGGTAAATATTTATGGAGGGTGTAGATGGGACTGCAGTTAGTGCAGTTACCACTGAATCCATTTCCCATTAAGGCACCAGCGACATCTATTATGCCCCTCATTACTACAAGAAATGCGCCTCGATAATCAATGGCTATGTTTTCCTTCACTTAATTATTGCATCGAACTTAATCAATTGATGTTCGCTCATCCTAACGTTATGTAAGTCAGGAGAGTATTTCGATATGTTAAATTTGACCCCTTATTTAGCATTGAAATCCAAAATGATTTGTTTTTAGTAATTTTTGCACAACAGAGTGGCCAAATGTTTATTTATTTATAGTTTGTTTGAATTCCAATCGTTTTAGCTTGAATGGTAGAAAAATGTCACATCGGGAAGGATGAAATTTCTCATTTCTAAAGGCGTAACACAAGCGTGGCCGACTACCGCCACCATCACCTCTCCGCTAGCCATTAGACGAACCCGAATCTCCTAACGTCATTATCTCACGGTTGAGGAAGGGGTTTTACTCCCCTTTTAATATTGGTAAATATTTATGGAGGGTACAGATGGGACCACAGTTAGTGCAGTTACCACTAAATCCATTTCCCATTAAGGCACCAGCGACATCTATTATGCCCATCATTACTGCAAGAAATGCGCCTCGATAATCAATGGCTATGTTTTCCTTCACTTAATTATTGCATCGAACTTAATCAATTGATGTTCGCTCATCCTAACGTTATGTAAGCCAGGAGAGTATTTCGATATGTTAAATTTGACCCCTTAATTAGCATTGAAATCCAAAATGATTTGTTTTTAGTAATTTTTGCACGACAGAGTGGCCAAATGTTTATTTATTTATAGTTTGTTTGAATTCCAATCGTTTTAACTTGAATGGTAGAAAAATGTCACATCAGGAAGGATGAAATTTCTCATTTCTAAAGGTGTAACACAAGCGTGGCCGACTGCCACCACCATCACCTCTACACTAGCCATTAGACGGACTCGAATCTCCCAACGTCATTATCTCACGGTTGAGGAAGGGGTTTTACTCCTCTTTTAATATTGGTAAATATTTATGGAGGGTGCAGATGGGACTGCAGTTAGTGCAATTACCAATGAATCCATTTCCCATTAAGGCACCAGTGACATCTATTATGCCCATCATTACTGCAAGAAATGCGCCTCGATAATCAATGGCTCTGTTTTCCTTCCCTTAATTATTGCATCGAACTTAATCAATTGATGTTCGCTCATCCTAACGTTGTGTAAGCCAAGAGAGTATTTCGATATGTTAAATTTGACCCCTTATTTAGCATTGAAATCCAAAATGATCAGTTTTTAGTAATTTTTGCACGACAGAGTGGCCAAATGTTTATTTATTTAAAGTTTGTTTGAATTCCAATAGTTTTAGTTTTTTTTTATCGAATTTTTGGATATTTCATTTACTTTAGCAAAGATGAGAGGCCCAGTAGCTGGGCATCATTACATAAAAGGTCCAACAAAGTTTGAGGAGGATATAAAATCCAATTCAGAGGTAATTAATTTCTTTTGTGGGCTTTTACAATCCAGTCTGTAGTAAGGTTGGCCTCTTTATAGCAATGTACTATTTGAACATTTGAGAAGTCCATTTTTTCCTTGCATTTACTGACAAGTGGTTGAATCTCATAACTCGACTGTTTTGTACTGTTCATGACTTTGACTAAAGATAAATTGTCCGACTCAATAAAAGTACTCCGTACCTTTTAGAGTAGAAGTGGTTGAGGGCTTTCAAATGGTAGAAAAATATCACATCATGAAGGTTGAAATTTCTAATTTCTAAAGGCGCAACAAAGCGTGGCCGACTGCCGCCACCATCCCCTCTACGCTAGCCATTAAATGGACCCGGATCTCCCAACATCATTATCTCACGGTTGAAGAAGGGGTTTTACTTCCTTTTTAATAGGGGGTAAATATTTATGGAGGGTGCAGATGGGACTGCAGTTAGTGCAGTTACTGCACTGAATCCATTTCCCATTAAGGCACCAGCGACAGCTTTTGTGCCCATCATTACCGCACGGAGCTCGTCGCCGCAAGACTCTCGTGGAAGCCTATGGGGACGGTGCTAGTATGGCAAAATATATCTGCAAAAATTGCAGAATATTTGTTCAATTCGTCATCTAAGTGGACCTCATTCGTAACTATGGTAAAGTTACAATCATTTGAGAACCAGATATCAAAATGTATACGCAATAAATTACAATCAAGAATATCTAAAGGATTTTTTCATACAATCTGCACATGTTAGATTTTTTTATCTTGAGAACTCATACTTATTTGAGAATCGCAACCGTAAATTGCTCTGATAATTATTAAAAAACCAAAAAGGAACCGACCTCTATTAAATCCCATCTATTTAATGTGCCTTCCTTGCTGTGTTTTATCCTTTTCAATTATTAGCCAGTTTTTCCTTTAATTGGACAAAGATAGCCGGTTGAACCACCGCACTTATAACTCATCTGCTAAATCTTAGAGAGGGGTGTATAACAAAATAAGATTAAGAGAATTCGGTTCAAATCTTGACCTATCGGAGTATATACGGAGCCAATAACACACTTGTACCCTTTCAAGTCGGTTGGACTGATCGGAAGCTATAGTGTGTTTTTCATTGTAATTTTAGTGAATTCCTATCCCTAACCAATCTGTAAATATACTTTGGTAATACATAAATATATGTATATGGATTTCTTTTGGAGATACATGTATATCATATGTTCGAAAATAATTGCTTATAATGAGGTTTTGAAAGACTTCATCCATGTAGGGATATCCATCTCACTATTTATCATATTTAAAAATAATAATTTAGGAAATCGATCTAATATGGGTCTGGTATTTGACGAATAAATACTATTTAAATTACAGTTCAGGAATAATAAAAAAAATTAAATGATAAATCTCATATTCAATTTACAATTGAAAAAATATACAATATCAAAACAATAGTAAGAAAATCCATCATCGCAAAAATAAATCATTGTAATAAAATACTTTGTATATTTCAATAATAGCATAGCAAAATGTATTACGCGTGATGATTGTTCTGATTGAAAAGCTGTAGGATAAATTTAGAAGATATGTGCAGTGGAGAGTGAAAGAAGTAGATGGAGGAGATCACTAGAGGAGAAAATAAAATAGGACAAGTAATAGTGGATTTTAAATTTAGGCTGACATGTCGACAAATTTGGTCACTGCCACCGTGTCCAAATACACATGTCACTCATTTAATGATGAATGTCTAAAAGGTTCTTTGCATTGGTAGTGAACCTAATAAAATCTTTATAGAAAATGTGTTATAGAATTATGAGAGAAATACTAAAGTGGTTAGATGATTTTGTTGTCCGAGCTAACATTCTAATGATAAGTACAAGCAAAAAAAAAGTAAAAGTCAGGTAAAAAGAAAAGGTGTGACCATGTAATGCTCTATGGTAGATTGATAGCGAATCATCACATATTTCAATGGCAAGTGAAAGATAACATGAATTGGTCAATTGTGCAGATCAAGCTGGATTATCCCCAGGAGCGTTTCACTTCCATATCAGGTCTCATAGGAGAAAGCTGAAAATACATACAACTAGACAAACTTATGGACCGTTTGGTAAGGAAAAGGGCAAGAAATTTTGTATACCGTCGGATGTGGTTGGTGGTAGGATCATCAGGTTTCATGGACGGTCCGGATCACATCTCTATTCAATTGAAGCACATTTGGAACCATATAATTAGACAAAGTTATAGCATGATATGATTAGTGATTATCGTTTCCATGGCATTTCTGTAAAATAATTATATATAGTTGCTTTGCATTTCAATGGTTCGTTGCAGTTTTAACCCTTTAAAACCATGTACTAAGTAAAGCTAAAAAAGTGTGATCCCCCAGTTCATTTTCATCTATTTGCTCCATGCGCCTCATATAATATTCCATTATAACTCCTTTACCAAAAAAAAATTCCATTATAACTCCAGAAAACTATACCCTATGTTGCGAGAAAAGTACAAATGATGAGTATATATACTTGGCGTCTCATTTTTATCCCTTCTCTTCAGTTTGTGAAGAAAATCTGACATCCTATCTTTCCGCTTGTTCTGTATTTAATTGCTTCTTTTTGGTAACAATTGGTTATTATAGTCAGGCTTGACTTAATTGAAGAAAAGTAATGAGATAGCACAAGGGAAAGTTAAAATCGACAGATTTGATAGGAATGATTTCGATTTTTCGGAAGATGCGGACCCGCTACATGATAGTTGCTTCAGATTTGAGTTTTCTCACCCCAATCTTCTCTGTTGCCCTATCATCTTTAGCTTTTCGCAAGTGTGAATTGACTGCAAATAGCTTACTATCCTGCAATTTGGAAACTTAGAGTTAACATGTATGACAAAGTTGTGTTGATATCAAAAACTCATACACAAGATTGGACCACTTAGCGCATTGAAATGTTTTATTGCAGTCTTATGCCTTGTTAGTCCAACCCGGTTAACTCGGTTAAAATGCCTCCCTTTTAATTTTGCAGATTAAAGAGGATTTGAGTTCATACCATGAGAGATGACTTTGGATCTGTTGTTATTTGCTCCCTCACAATTCATAGGAACGAAAGAACTTATGGACTGCTCGTTATATTGGAGAAAGGGAAGTATTTTTCATTTCCTTCAACCGGTGGGAAGATCGCCGGATTACATGGAAGGTTTGGAGCCCTTCTCGATTGCCTCGGCCCGCATATGGGACCCCGTCATCGAGAGCAAGACATGTGTGCCTGTGTTCATGGATGTTGCGTATACTATGCAAGCGAACGCGCTTTCAAGTGCACATCCTTCATCATTTTAAGAACCTGCCATTATAGAATCAGTGATCATTATCCCATTTCTTGACGTTCTTTGCCGTGCAGCCCCATCATTTTGGAGAAATAGATGTGGCGTGAAGCGCAAGTCTCGGTTGGTTTGTGATATCCTCAGGCCCTAGCTAATAATAATGTTCTTGAGCACCCCTTTACCTTCATCTAGCATTCGGTCTCTTTTATTTAATCTCTGGTCTTACGCTTGGACTTTATTATGCTAAGAATGGCGCTCGAAAAAGTTGGGTGCGACTTAAGTACAGACATGGTGTTACTATTTTCTATCTACATGGCTGTAGATCCGCATTAGCGAATGCATGCGGAGCTGGACCCGGTGGTCGGCTCTCATGTGGGCCTAAACAAAAGATTTACATGATCAGCCATTGATATAAATCAAGTCCAGATAAATTTTTCCTGATTTCAGACAAAAAACAAGACTCGTTTGTGTTATTTTCTCATAGATACGGATCAAAATGAACAACTTGAAAGACACATTAATAAAATGTGATTTTAACCAAACAGACATACGCCACTGTTATTTATAGTGAAATAATTGCATCCCAATGACCACTGTTTTTCCTTGATAAATTATTGTATGACAAGGAGACATGCACATTCAATAAGAAGAAGCAGCAATGGCTTTCCTTTTAATGTGATTTTAACCAAACAGACATATGGCCACTGTTATTTATGGTGAAATAATTGCATTCCCAACGACCATTGTTTTTCCCCAGTAAATTATTGTACGACGAGGAGACATGCACATTGAAGAAGAAGAAGCAGCAATGGCTTTCCTCTTACTGTAATTTTAACCAAATAGACATACTGCCTCTCAATTTATTTTCCACACCACATATCAACAAGACAAGAACCATGTCTTCTTCCTCTACTTCTCCTCAATGGGACATGACGTATTGGTGAGTTGCATAGGCAATGACGTGAGGAAAACCTTCATGTCGCACCTCTTCAAACGGCTGGAACGGGAGAGGATTAATTTTGCATTTAATATAGCTTTCAGAATGCCCATTAAATCCCCAAAGCTGAAAGCCAAATCCAAGCAGAATAAAGTTTTAGGCTTTCAGCCTTAAACCAAATGGTACTTATAGAGCTTTTTTTTAATAAATTGTATTAATTTCTGTTCTGAATTAAGTTAGCTTTAGTTTAGATTTGCATGAAAATGCCCCCATAAAAACCATTGCATAGACATTTAGTAGTTTTGAATGACCTTTTAGGGTCTTAAATGATAAGTAGGAGCGCATGACTACTTTAGATTAAGTAACCAACAAATTAGGTACCGAAAGAGCATTAATAGAAATGTTAACGTAAACAAGTCATCGAACTTTAGAAACTCTGGTTCCGTAGGAATCAAAACGATGCTTCAACATCTCGATCGGTTTCTAGCCAACCCTAACAGGCTAATGGCGATTTCTAAAAATATTAAGGTTGTTAAGTAACTTTTTAAATGCAAACTCCAAACATCACTCGAGGTATAGACCTAAGAGAGTTCATGCTCGTAAGGAATGAATTGAATCGGATTATGATTAGATATTATTTTTAAGTCGTCTTCTAGTCGAATTCTTACGAGTGATATCTTTAAACTTGCTTATTTACCTTTTGTTACCGTCCCCCTCCTCGTGAAGGTTTGGATAGTTCGCGACACGTGTACTTTGCAAGCGCGCACGCTTTCAAGTGCACATCTTTCATCATTTTAAGAACCTGCCATTATAGAATCAGTGGTAATTATCCCATTTCTTGACGTTCTTTGCCGTACAGCCCCATCATTTTGGAGAAATAGATGTGGCGTGAAGCGCAAGTCTCGGTTGGTTTGTGATATCCTCAGGCCCTTGCTAATAATAATATTCTTGAGCACCCCTTTACCTTCATCTAGCATTCGGTCTCTTTCATTTAATCTATGGTCTTACGCTTGGACTTTACTATGCTAAGAATGGCGCTCGAAAAAGTTGGGTGCGACTTAAGTACAGACATGGTGTTACTATTTTCTATCTACATGGCTGGAGATCCTCATTAGCGAATGCATGCAGAGCTGGACCCGGTGGTTGGCTCTCATATGGGTCTACATAAAAGATTTACATGATCAACCATTGATATTAATCAAGTCCATCCAGATAAATTTTTCCTGATTTCCGACGAAAAACACGACTCGTTTGTGTTATTTTCTCATAAATACGGATCAAAATGAACAACTTGAAAGACATAATAATAAAAGGCGTTGAAAAATCCAACAATCCCGGATGATGCGTTCTTGGAAGTCAACGGTAAACTTTCCACATCGTATGACAACTCTACTTTCAGAGCTGTCACATGCACGTGTTTTATATTGGGTTTGCATGCTACGAATATGGACGTAGCATCTTAGCAGGGAAAGAGATTCTGCTCCTGCCATTCAATTCATTTTCCTTAGCAAATGTCAGTGAGAACTGTCGAAATTTGTCAATAAAATCCAAGTTGCGGACTCCAGATTTCCTACAAAACAATCATGAACAAGTCCTTGATTAAGTTAACTGACTTTTTTTGTGAAATAAATGCATCCCAACAACCACTCTTTTTCCCTGGTAAAGCAATGACTTTCTTCTTAATGTGATTTTAACCACGGCCACTGTTATTTAGGGTGAAATCATTGCGTCCCAACGACCACTGGTTTTCCCTAGTAAATTATTATACGACGAGGAGACAAGCACATTCAAGAAAAAGAAGCAGTAATGGCTTTTCTCTTAATGTAATTTTAGCCAAACAGACATATGGCCTCTCAATCAAAGCGTTTACTTTCCCCACCACGTATCAATAAGACAGGAACCATGTCTTCTTCCTCTACTTCTCCTCAATGGGACATGACGTATTGGTGAGTTACAGAGGCAATGACGTGAGGAAGACCTTCATGTCGCTCCTCTTCAAACGGCTGGAATGGGAGAGGATTAATTTTGCATTTAATATATAGCTTCCAGAATGCCCATTAAATCCCCAAAGCTGAAAGCCCAATGCCAAGCGGAATAAAGTTTTAGGCTTTCAGCCTTGGACCGAATGCTACTTATAGATCTTTCTTTTAAAAAAATTGTATTAATTTCTGTTCTAAATTAAGTTAGCTTTAGTTTAGATTTGCATGAAAATGCTCCCATAAAAATCATTGCATAGACATTTAGTAGTTTTGAATGACCTTTTAGGGCCTTGAATGATAAGTAAGATTGCACGACTACTTTAGATTAAGTAACCAACTAGTTAGGTACCGAAAGAGCGCTAATGTAAATGTTAGCGTAAACAAGTCATCGGCCTTTAGAATCTTTGGTTCCTTAGGGATCGAAACGACACTCCCACATCTCGATAGGCTAATGGCGACTCCTAAAAATATTAAAATTGTTAAGTAACTTTTTAAATGCAAAAGTCCAAACATCATGTGGGGTATAGATCTGGGAGAGTCCTTGCTCGTAAAGAATGAATTGAATCGGATTATGATTAGACGATACTTTTAAGTCATCTTCTAGTCGGATCTTTTACGAGCGATATCTTTAAACCTGCTTATTTACCTTTTGTTACCGTCCCCCTCCTCATGAAGGTTTGGATAGGTCGCGACACATGTACTTTGCAAGCGCACCCGCTTTCAAGTGTACATCCTTCGTCAATTTAAGAACCTGCCATTGTATAATCAATGGTCATTATCCCATTTCTTGACGTTCTTTGCGTACAGCTCTATCATTTTGGAGAAATAGATTTCGCATGAAGCGCAATGCTCATCATTTGCAATGCTCCGTTGGTTTGTGATATCCTCAGGCCCTAGCTAATAATAATGTTCTTGAGCACCCTTTACCTTCATCTAGCATTTGGTCTTTTTTATTTAATCTCTGGTCTTACGCTTGGACTTTACTATGCTAAGAATGGCGCTCGAAAAAGTTGGGTGTGACTTAAGTACAGACATGGTGTAACTATTTTCTATCTACATGCCTGTAGATCCTCATTAGCGAATGCATGCGGAGCTGGACCCGGTGGTTGGCTCTCATGTGGACCTAAATAAAAGATTTATATGATCAACCATTGATATAAATGAAGTTCATCCAAATAAAATTTTCCTGATTTCGGACAAAAAACACGACTCATTTGTGTTATTTTCTCATAGATACGAATCAAAATGAACAACTTGAAAGACACGTTAATAAAAGGCCTTGAAAAATCCAACAGACCCGGATGATACGTTCTTGGAAGTCAACGGTAAACTTTCCACATCGTATGGCAACTCTACTTCCAGAGCTGTCAGTCTACATGCACGAGTTATATATTGGGTTTGCATGCTACGAATATGGACGTAGCATCTTAGCAGGGAAAGAGATTCTGCTCCTGCCATTCGATCCATTTTCCTTAGCAAATGTCAGTGAGAACTTTCGAAATTTGTCAATTAAAGCCATGTTGCGGTCTCCAGATTTCCTACAAAACAATCATGAACGAGCCCATGATTAAGTTAACTGACATTTTTGGTGAAATAAATGCATCCCAACAAGCACTCTCTTTCCCTGGTAAAGCAATGGCTTTCCTCTTAATGTGATTTTAACCACGGTCACTGTTATCTATGGTGCAATCATTGCATCCCAACGACCACTGTTTATGCTTGGTAACTTATTGTAGGACAAGGAGACATGCACAACCAAAAAGAAGAAGCAGCAATGGCTTTCCTCTTAATGTAATTTTAACCAAATAGACATTCAATCTTAGGAGAGAAAGAGATTCTGCTCCTGCCATTCAATCCGTTTTCTTTAGCAAATGTGAGAGATTGTTGGCTGGTGAAATCAAATAATTTATTTAATATTTTTCTTAATCTTTTTTTTTGTGGTTTTTCAGTTAAAAACTGTGCTTTATAAATTAGATATAGAGAATCGGTAATTTTAGTGTAAAAAAGAAGAAGGAAAAAAATAGAGAGAGAAGAAAAATGTGTTTTTTTGTTTGTGAATGTTCTCAATTTCTTTGTAACTGATCTTTAGAAAAGATTACCATTATATTCCTACTTCTTCAAGATCTAGTGAATTCGTAAAGTGTTTTGCACCAAGACGTAGCTCATATCTGGATAAGCTTCAATATTAAATTTTGGGGTGCATTCTTCTGATTTTGTTGTTTGATTACTACATTTTGCCTCAAATGATTGTTTGTTTGTGTTATTTTTCTTGAATATATGTGTTGTCTGTGACAGTGACAAATGACATAACTTGTTGAGTAAATACATGTCTCAAATTTTAGATTTCTTAAAACCAATCAAGAAAGTCTTAGATTAAATTAATTGACATTTTTGTTGAAATAGTTGTATCCCACCAATATATATAATTTTTTACCCCGTAAATTATTGTATGAGGAGGAGGCATGCACGTTCTAGTATAAATAGCCATGGTTTTCCCCTTAATGTCTTTCAAGCCAAATAGACATCCGGCCTCTTGATCAAAGGTTCTACACCACGCATCAACAAGACAAAAACCATGTCTTCTTCTTGTTCTCCTGGTTGGACACCTGACGTATTCGTGAGTTTTGGAAAGGATGACCAGGTGAGTCGTCGCTTCAAATTGCCCCTCTGCGAAGAGCTAAAACAGAACGGGATTGGCTTCCGAGACACACAGGACTATGGCGACGGAGCAATCCCCCAGGCCATGATCCACCAGGCCAGGTTCGCCCTCGTCCTGCTCTCCAAGAAGTACACCAACAGCAGCAAGTGCCTGGACGAGCTGGTCGAGATCCTCAATCGCAGAGGGGAATCCGAGTACCTCAGCCTCGTGGTTATTCCCATCTTTTATCGCATTGACCTGTCCACGGATCTGCAGATAGGGAAAAAATTGGTAAAAGAGAGTCATGGGGATAAAAAACAGAAGTGGAGTAGTGCCCTAGCACAGGTTGGGGGGATTCCGGGCTACGAGTTGAGGGCAGACGCCCCGGAGATGTACGTACCTGCGACTCTTCCTCCATGTCGATGCCTAGTATCGCAATCTGTGATCTTTCTTTATTGCTGCTATTCCTTTGGTGTGTCCGCTCTATAGATGGAATTTTCGTGTGATCGATATAATTGATTTTCTTAAGGGAAAGGGAATAACATAATCGAAATTCTCGTACCAAAAGAATAAGTCGTTTCCTGAAAAATGATTTATCGAAAAAAGTTTTACAAAAACCGCACATTTTACAAATGCACCCTTAATATTTACTGTTTTTACAGCCTCAAGGAGAAATATGTTGTTTCTTAGTATGTATGGGACGACGCGCCCTCCTTTGCCGCAGGATGAGTTTACTGTTGAAAGTAGAGCATAGTTAATCACCATTTCTTCGTTACCCATGCCGATGTCTGCAGTGATTTAGTCAAGCTCGATTTGTTCTACTCATGTTTCTAATACCTACATGATAGACATTTGAGTTCGATATTAGTCATATGTTGTATCTCGGGATAAAATGTGTATGTTTATGTTCATTTTATCATACATATAGCTCATAAATTTTTTGTGCTGACACTTTACATCAGCGAAGAATCGGAGCTCGTTACACCAATATTCCAGCGCCTCGTCAATGAGATGCAGTCTCTATATTCCTATAAGGTTTTCGGGCCTTTTGGAGGGGAGGGTGAATTATACTGGCATTCTGGTGAAATAAAGGGAATTGAAGCTTTCTATACGGACTTCATTGACTCCATTACTTTCCGAGTCGAACGTGACACCTCCAACACAGTGGACCCCGGCAGCAGTGAACTTGGGAGGCCTTTTAAGGTTGCATCCAAACTCTCTCTCTCTCTCTCTCCTCTTTCTCTTTGTCCGTTTCCAATGGAGCGTCGTAAGTTCATTTCGGTAGCTCATCATAACAAGAATCGATTGGGGAATCATGAACCTTGAGATTCTCGACCGATTGCTTCGCAAGCATGAGGATCGGATTGATTCTTAGGAAACCGACTAGAAAAAAATAATGACTTCCAACCCCATTAAAATTAGGCAAAGACAAACCTAGACATAAAATAGAAAATGCTAAATTAAATTTTGAGTTAAAAATGAAATGTACTGCCAAATTGGTTGGATGTATAATTTACGCAAATCTTAGCGGGGTGCGTATTTAATTGTATAGATCCGAATCGTATTTCAAAAGAGATCCATCAATTTATTTTGCTCATTCAATTGATGTGGTAAACTGTCAATGTCTTTTCTGTGGCTTGTTTGGCAGGTTAAATTGAAAAACGACGAGCGCATAACTCGTTTTGAAGGATATTTCAACCGCGGAGGGAGAATCGCGTCGCTCACATTTGAAACCAACAAAAGAATACAATTGGGAACTATCAATCCGTTGAAAGCGTCGGGGGAGCGCTTTTTCCTACCATTGGTAGCTGAGGAAATTATCGAGATTTTCGGGGGGAAAACAAGCGAGAATGCTCCTCCCACATCTATTGGAGCACGTGTCAAGCTACCGCGTGCTGAGCCACCTGAGGGTTCCCATCCCGTGGGGTTATTTGGGAGTAGAAAAGGGTCGAAATGGGACCATCACGATGAGCATACCGACGTAAGGAGAATCAAGGTTGCACTTGATTCAACTAGGCATACATGGGTCCCATCGATCGCGTGTCTGAATGACAGCAGCCCGCAACCAGACGAGGAGGTAATAATGTCCCCCATACACATAGACGGTTGACTTTTGTAAAATAAAACCCCTTGGGAAGCTTGCATAGCATCCGTTAGCGGGAGATCACTTTTGTGGGACTCCTTAACTAATGAGTTTGAGGGGTTGTGTCTATTGATCGTTGCAGTTCATAATAGGTGATCCAGATGAGTACCTGTCTTCAATATCCGGGTCTCTTACTTCCGACGGCATTACATCTCTCACCTTCCTCACTAACAAGAAAATGACCAAAACTATTGGTGTTGCAAAGGGAACCCACTTCTCATCTCCCCTGACGGATTGCAAGATTGTAGGATTTTACGGGTGGCGTGACGATACACATCTTCATGGAATTGGAGCATATTTTAAACTGACCCAGTATCAAAACCAAGTTACATCAATCAGGGCATTTGGAGGTGGAGGTGGGCATGCTTGGGACGACGGGATTCACAAAGGTGTGAAGGAAATCTACCTCTCACTCACAGGTGACACCCGTTACATTAAGTTCGTGTATGACGTCGATGGTACAAATTGTCCCGAGGTTACGCATGTTGAAGGAGTCTCCCCCAAAATTAATGAGAAAGAAAAGGTTAGTGGTATTCCCCCCTTTTGGATTTATTTCGTCAGTCGATGTTACGCGTCCCGCCACGTGATTTAGTAATTTAAACTCGACGAAGAGGTCTTGTTTACACCACTTGTTTAATTTGAAGAGACGCTCTTGAGGTTGTGCAGGTTTCATTGAATTATCCAAATGAATACTTGACATCGATCTCTGGTTACATACGAGATGATGGCTCCATCCAGGCGCTCACATTTTACACTAATGAAAGAAGTTACACTCGCGGTTACCTAACGGGGGGGAGGTATATTTGGTCTCCATCGACCGGAACTCATAAAATCGTCGGCTTTCATGGAACATGGGGCAAGACTCTCAATTCCATAGGAGCCTATGTGGAGCCAATATTGCCCCGGCCGTCTCCCGTACGCTTTGTACCCTTCCCGGATAACACTGCCGGGGTTTTCTGGGATGATGGAGAGCATTCTCATGTGATAGGATATCGCGTGACTAACGACAAAGACCACAAGAAAATTGAGTCCATCACTTTCATGTACGATGACAATGGTTCCTTGGTCGAAGGCTCTCAACATGGCGGAGGAGACCCGTCTTCAGAAGAATGGGTTAGTCCACATCTCGACCCCTCTCTCTGGACTTCTTCTCTTTCGTCTCTTTCCTGTCCGCGAGTCGTGCGTGAATACATGTTGCTCCATGGGGCGCGGTTTCTTTTGATCGAAGACCGAGGTCCACTTCTTTTGGCATCCTAGAGTTAAAAAAAGAGTTATATAAGGCCCCAATTTGCTATTCTCGCAGGTCATGCTGAAATTTCCCGAGGAGCGTCTGACTTCGTTGTCCGGTTATTCGCGCAAAGATAATGACGATGGTACTATCATCCACAACCTACAACTACATACCACGCATCGGCGTGGGAGAGATGCCTTGACGTACGCAAAGAGAGAAGATCCGGACTTAGCAGGGTCGACGGAATTCAGAATCGTTGAAATATCTGATGAAGGAGGCAGGAGGATCTCTGGCTTTTTCGGAAGGGCGGGCACATGTCTTAATTCTATTGGAGCGTATGTGGGACATTATTAGATCAAACGCCCGCCCGCCCTCCCTCCCGCAAGCTTTTCTCTTTCCTTTCTTTCTTGTGTTTTTTTTTTTTTACCCCTTGCTTACAAGAATCTTCTCCTTTCTTCCCCTTTTGAGATGAAGATGAAATAACTCCCAATTCGTGAGCCCGTTGATTGGTCGTTTCTAGATTTGGCTGTGGGTGTTCTTCAAGGTTTCTTCAAAGAATGCCGCAAACATTTGATGAAGAAGAGCTACCGAAGCAGGAAGACAGAGAATGCCGACAAAGGTCATTGAAGGGTTCTCCACGGATTGCTGCGCTTGTCTCCAATTGCATCTATCTTATTGACTTTGTTTGTGTGCTTTTGTTAATTGTGTGGCCTTTCCTTGTTTTGCTTCATCTGATGTTGTCAGACACTTGTGCTGAGTTGTGTGCGTCCAGCCACCATAGAGAAGTCGTGTAAGTTCATATCTGTGGGTACACCCTCGAAGCAACAGCATTTGCATTCCCTAATAAAAAGTTCCCTGCGGTCTTTGTTTGTGCTCTTTTTCCAGATTTTGAAAGTTGTTGCTATTCTTCTGGTTACAACAGTTTCGCCCAATTTGACAAGTAACCGTGAATTACTCCCAAACACAGCTGAGATCATAGTTGGCCGGGAAAGCTAGTCGTAAAAGAGAGAAAAATGAGCAACTTCTCGACCCTGACGTAACTCTTGGATATTTTTAACAGATTGAAGAATTGAATCGGCAATGCATCTTTCACAAAATCTGCTAATCTTCTTCTATTTTTTTTTCTCAAGTTTCTTCTTGCCAAAAATATGCTCGTCATCTTTTTTTTTTCACTAAAGTTAAAAGTTTTAAAAGAAGCAGGGAGAGAGGTAGAGGTTTGGGGGGAGGTTCGGGTCGGGTTCGACCCACAAATCGCTCTGCTCACTGATCGCCACGTATCCAACTAGCCCCAACTTTGTAGATTTCTTCTCTCCTCCGTCTACCCCC